>VDFB02333839.1:0-22206 GCA_007258455.2 Sequoia sempervirens | reverse complement strand
TATACCCAAATCATATAGGATATCCTTTCCTTGTACCAATAACATAGGAAAGTATGAAGGATTGATTACATGACTAAGAATGGAAATTCAATGACAAATCAAGGAACTCCAAGTCTATGGTGACTTACAACTAGTAATCAGACAAGTCAATGATGAGTACCAAACTAAGGATGATAAATTGATTCCTTATAAAAGTATGGTGGAAAATTTCAAGTAGTATTTCATAGTCATCATTTTTGAACAAATATTGAGGATCAATAAAAAAGTTGTCTATGCGATGACTACTATTGGGTCTCTTCTTGACATGCTGCAAAATAGTCATAAATATGAATTTCTTGTGGACAAGTTGCTAATACCCACATTTAATGTCCAAAAATATGAACTCATGGGAAATTTTTTTGGTCTTGATTCACCCTAGTATCAAGACATCTATTCTTATCTCCAATATGCAATCATACCCCTTAACCTCAATAACACCCAAAATAAATTTTTTATCCAATGATCCTCCCATTTTACTATCCTTAGCAATAATTTATACCAATGAAGTCTCAATGGGATATTACTTACATGTATTAACCTCAAAGAGGCATTGAATGCCTTGCAGGAAGTACATGAATGTGTTTTCAGGTCAAATTATAGCAGACCTAACCTAGTAAAGGAGCTACTAAGCATTGGGTACTATTGGCCTATGATGGAACAAGAATCAAATCATTTTGCAAAGAAATGTATTTGATGTCAAAAATATAGTGACATAAAAAAATGTAGTAACTGTCAAATAAAAAAATTCAAAAAGCCCAAAAAAATTCAAAAAAAAAAAAAAAAAATCACCATAATTGCCCATCCATAATAAACTATCCATCTATAATAAAATT
The DNA here is from genome assembly GCA_007258455.2 of Sequoia sempervirens. NCBI lineage: Eukaryota > Viridiplantae > Streptophyta > Pinopsida > Cupressales > Cupressaceae > Sequoia > Sequoia sempervirens. The sequence goes on along the minus strand of VDFB02333839.1, from coordinate 21,334 downwards.
ATCATCACCCTCACCTTTGATAAAGAAACAAAAAACAAATGTAGTAACTATTGAAGTCTAGAACGTTCATGTAAAAAATCATGAGGACTTGATCATTATTAGACAAAACAATGCCTACATGTCAACTGCCTAACATCATCATCAACATCAACATCCAAGCGTGTGCATTAACGGATATATCATTCCTACAATAGGAATCATTACCAGATAACATCTCTAAAAAAAAATCTTTGGCAAGTGATATGACAACTTTGTTTATCTATTTTAGTATTTTCTTTTGATTTGTCTTATTTTCCTATTTCAATGATCCCTCAAGGATTTCTAAAAAAATTATTTAGAGAGAAAGGAATGGGGCACAATAATTTCTTTACTATTGTAGTGTCAAAAAATGTCATTGGGACATTTTCACACTTGTTTGGGCCCTCCCTATGATTTTGGCTTAATGTTACCTTGATTTAGTGTTGTAATATGGTTGACACATTCACATTAGGTCTTGGGCCCTTGTGAACTAATGGATTTTAATGGCACCTTACTTGAGTGTTGTGAAGTGTTGTAACTCACTTTCACACTTTTCTAAGGTCTTGTTAATGAATTACACCTAAATAACCTCATTTTAACATTAATTTTTCCTTATTTCAAAGTATTGTAACACACTTTCACACTTTTCTACACTTGTCATTAATAATTGAGCTTTATTATGCATTAATTGGCCCAATTTTTCATCCACAAGCCTTATTTATGTGTATTTTTAAGGATAATCCCGACAAAAAGAATTTAAAACATCAAATCCCAAAAACCCATCTCATATTCCTAAGGTGGGACTCATTTGCCATTTTGGGCAATTGAGTCCCCTTAGGTGGGACCCATTTACCCAGGGTGGAGAATGAGTCCCATTTGACTCAAAATCAAATTAAATTTAAATCCTTGGTGATATTTTATTCTCCAAGATCCTATGATGGCTGTAGTGTTGTAATTTCAGGAATTCTTGCATAATTGAGTATAAATACAAGTTTCTTTCATTCATTTCTCACCTAGCAAGTTGAATGAGCATCCTCATAGAAAATTTGAGTTCACAAGAGCATTCAAGCATTCACAAGGAATTCAATTATCTTCAAGAGTAGATTATCAAGCATATTAGAGAATTCTTCAAGCATCTATCATCATGTCAAAGATCTATTGCATCATGTTTGTTATTGTGCTAACAATTATGGTGTAGGGTTTTGTGATTCAAACAAGTATTGCATTCAAGATCTATCTCCTTCAAGCTAGAGTAAAGGACCACATCCATTGCAGCCATTTCAAGCATGATTGAAACATCTTATTGCTAGGGTTTGGTGAGTTGTAGCATTGCATATTGTTCATTCATCATTCTCCTTTCATATTTCATTTCATTTCAAGGATTGATTTCCAACAAGGGGTTTGAACAAGGAAAATCCCTATCTACTAACCCCCCAACATTTTTCCCTCTCCTTTGAGTGTGATTTGCAAGGCTAGGTTGTAAATTTCATAAGGAGAAATATTGGAGAGGTGTTGAAAATCATTCCAAGTTGTCAAGAGTGTCATCAAGTATTGAAGAGTCTTGGAGATCACCTACAGATCATAAACTGTTATTTCAGACCCCGAAACCAATCAGGAAGAGTAGAGCAGATTAAGGAGCAAAAAAATAGATTTTGAAGTTGCATAAAATCTTAACTAGACTGATTCGCCACTCCTGGCGAATGAGTCCTAGTTCCAGTCAAATTTTAGGACTTTGTAGATTCTTATACCCTTTTTTCTGAAACTCGTTCCAACATAGTTTCCCAAAAATGAGACTAATTCACCCAGCTTGGCGAATGAGTTCCAATAAACTATGATAGTATAATTTCTAGCATTCTAGACCTTCATCCAACCACTTCCCATATTCTTAGGTGCACACTTTCAATTTTATAGTTTTTTGTGTTGTTTCAAGCATTTTCTATGTCATTTAGTGTTTTTTTTTATTTCAATTAGGGTTTTGTATTACACATTTCATTTCATTAATATTTCCAAGTCTAAACTTGGTGGTGAAACCCTCATTAGATCCTATTTATCCCCTAGAACAACCCTCTTGCAAGATATTTTTCTCCTTTGCAAAGATCTCAAGGGTTTGTTCTTGAGTGTAAGTTAGTGAAAGTTGTCCTTCTAGGCACTAACTCACAAAGGGTGGAGGAGAAGACAATTTTCAACCTTTCATTTTGCTGAACCTGCATTTAGAAACTTTCATTTTTTTATTTGGAGTGCATTATCTTGTTTGCATTAATATTACATTAGAACTTGCATTTTAGGGTTTTAAAGTTTGCATTGGTGAAAGCTCATATAGCTTGCATTTTTGTATCTAACTCCATTGAAAATTAGTCAAATTCTACATTTTCATCTCAAATCTAGATCATAAAACATAAAAATCATTAAATTCAATTGAAAATTTCTAATTATTTTTGAAAAAAATCATCCCTGGGACTCATTCGCCACCTTGGACAAATAAGTCCCTCTGCATATTTTGCACTACATTTAGAATTCAGTTTTTGAATTTCTATTTGTTGTTATTTCATTTTTGTTTCAATTTATAGAATCTTTGTTGCATCCAATTCATTGCATTTAGTCTAAATTCATCCATCTTGTGCATTCCTTAAATTCACAATAGCATCGAGGATATTGCATTTCACATTGTTCATTGTTTAGAATTTGAAATTTACATCATGGACATGTGCTTTAGCAATCTTTGGATGTCCTTGAATTCCCTAGTGGATGTGTCAAGCTATGCTTTTGGACATGACCCTAATGACATAGAACTAACTCATGGTCCTTCAACTCCTAATGCATGTCCTCCTCATGATGTTGACATCATTGGAGAAGATGATGACAACATGAATAAGTTGCTAAATGATTGTCTTAACAACCTTGAAGCTAACATATCCTTTTACCCATCAATGGACCACCCAACATCCCTTGCAATACCACCTCTTGAGAAATTTAGTTATTTGCATCCTAAAAAAAAAGTTGAACCTAAGTTCCCTATCATAGGTGAACCTAGTTCCTCTAAGAAAACAAATACTCAACCACTCTATGATAACAAAGTAATAAACATCTCCATCAATCTAGAAGAGACATATGGAAAAGGGTTCAGAATCTTGAGTAAGCAAGGATGTGACACAACAAGTGAACATGAAATTCACCAACTCTTAGAGTAGATAACAACTAATGAAAACAAAAATGGATTAGGATATCAAGATCCCCCTCGCAACACAAGTGTTCCTAAAGAATACCTGAGACTTCATAGCAATGGCATGATTATCTTCATTAATCCTTCTGATATGAATGTCCTCCTTCCTATAGAAGAACCAATAATTAATAACAATGACAAGGATGGAAGGATCACCTTAGGTCCTCCTCCTCCACATTCAACCTAAGAATTTGGTGAATCGATCAAGCGCAAGAGGCCTTACAAGCTACAAAAACTAAAGTTTCCTTGCCCACCACCTGAAAGTGAAAGGAAATTACAAATAATTTTAAACAAAGAACTCATAAAATTACCACCAATGAAAGAAAAATTAGTCCTATATCCTAAATATGCCAAAGTTCCACATTGTCAATACCATAGAACTCTTGGACATAGTACTGATGAGTTTCAAGAATTAAAATTAGTATTGGCCAACTTTCACTTTGATGGTAATGATTGCCATGAAGTGATAACATGAAATATTCCTTTTTCCACCCCTTGTCATGTAATAGTTGTAGAACACTCTATTCTCACTATTACATGATATTTCGCATCACCTACCTCAACTCGCTCTTTCCTTGCACTCAGTGAAGGCAAGAGGTAGATAGCCTTGTCCTAGTAATGCATTTGTTGTTGTCCCTTAGTTTTGTTGTCCACCTTCTGCTTATATAGACTGAGATTGGAAGGCAGATGACCTACTCATAGGTTGAATCGCTTATTCCTTACTAGTCTTTTGCATTTATTTTTATTTTGTGTGATTGCATGTACGTGATGTGATCCCACATGATGTTTTGTTTGATGTTCTCTCTCTTTGTGGCATTCCTCTATTTGTACCTTCATTCTTCTCCATGTCATCAATCTTTTACCTTGTACTTTTTTTCATTTTTCTTGTGTTTTCCTTTTGCATGATTATACAAGGCATCGAGACATTCATGTCTCTTCCATGTTCACCCAAAATACTCTTCCTTTATCTTTTCATTTGTCTTGTGTTTTCCTTTTGGGGATGACACAAGGCACGACATACATTTCTTCCATGTTGACCCAAAAGATTCTCCTTATCTTTTAATTTGTCTTGTGTTTTCCTTATGGTGATGACGCGAAGGTACCTAAACATTTATGTTTCTTCCATCACATGTCGACCTCAAAAAGGTTTTTCTTTGTTTTTCCCTCTTTTGTGTCATTCTTCCGCCTATGTATTTAGGAATGATATTTTGTCTCTCTAAACAACATTGCAACAAGAACATATTGACCCCAAATCCATAGATCCCTTATGTGTTTAGTGTTTTCATTTTGGGGGAAACCCCTCTCTTTTCCTTTTCTCTTACATGACGTAGCTTTACTAAGAAACATATGACTTGGCATAGGGCTTTCCAAGTTAGCTCTCATGTCTTCTTTATTGATTGTATTTATCATTTTCTACTTTAAAGTAATTGCTCACAGTATGGTGTTCAACAATTCCTTTAAATTGGGGGCATACTTTGGAATTATCATTTTTCATTTCTTTTCATGGTTCGTGGTGCAGTCTTCTTACTTTATATGATGCATTTTAAACTTTGTGGATGAAATTGGGTGTTATGTCCTTCATGAGTGTGATCTCTTAGAATATTATATATTCTCTAGTGGATTGATGCACAATAATCGTGATCCCCTAAGTTGCTAATCTTCTATTCTTTGATTGGTCCTCTCTTGGAGACATTAGGCACAAATGTTCCCTTGCTAAAGACCTCGCATGAACTAAGCAAGAATCTTTTGAAAATTCTTTGCATGTTGCATTTTGCATTTGTTTTTATATGGCCACCTTGCATAACACAACTTGCATGCCTATGGAGCCATCACATTTGTTCATGAGCTCCAAGCATAAAAAGTTTTGCTTGTCTCATGAAGCCCGAAAACTTTTTGTACAGAATCTTTATTAAAGCTATCGAGGTATAACTTTGGTATGGTTTGAGGGGAAGCCCAACTAACTTTCCCCATTGCCACTTGTGTGTGTGTGTGAGTGCCTACTAGCCATGAGTGTATGTGTCTCACCCTCTTAGGCCTTCTCACCCAGTAGATAGCCTAGATTTCCATTTCCTTAGAGTGAGTATGCATTTTTTCTCGCATTAATCAACCTAGGATTTGATCCGGCATCACAATGGAAAAATAGCTGAAGCTTCTTGATTTGGATTCCCTTTTAATTGTTACTTTTCTCTCATTCATCTTTTTTGATAGTGTATGCTTGTACCTTTTTGTTGCTCCTTATATTGTTCACATGTGTGTTCTCTTGTGCCTATGTTTTTTTGCCATAGGATCTTGATCACTCCTCTCGATTGTTGCCAATCTCATCTTATTGACATTGTTGCATTTGAACCCTCTGATGCACATGTTTGTCTAATTTAGTGTGAGTTTGAAGAAAGTTCATCCTCTCACTAAAGTGGGGGCTAAATGTAGTGTTGAAAAATGTCATCGGGACATTTTCACACTTGTTTGAGTCCTCCTTGTGATTTTGGCTTAATGTTGGCTTGATTTAGTGTTGTAATGTGGTTGACACATTCACATTAGGTCTTGGGCCCTTGTGAACTAATGGATTTTAATGGTACCTTACTTGAGTGTTGTAACTCACTTTCACACTTTTCTAAGGTCTTGTTAATAAATTATACCTAAATAACCTCATTTTAACATTAATTTTTCCTTATTTCAAAGTGTTATAACACACTTTCACACTTTTCTAGGCTTGTCATTAATAATTGAGCTTTATTATGCTTTAATTGGCCCCATTTTGCATCCACAAGCCTTATTTATGTGTATTTTTGAGGATAATCTTGATAAAATGAATTTAAAACATCAAAATCCCAAAAACCCACCTTAAATTCCTAAGGTGGGACCCATTCACCTAGGGTGGTGAATGCGTCCCATTTGACTCAAAATCAAATTTAATTTAAATATTCGGCAAGATTTTATTCTCCAAGATCCTATGTCGTCTTGTAGTGTTCTAATTTCAGGAATTCTTGAATAATTGAGTATAAATACAAGTTTCTTTCATTCATTTCTCACCTAACAAGTTGAATGAGCATCCTCATAGAAAATTTGAGTTCACAAGAGCATTCAAGTGTCTTCAAGAGTAGATTATCAAAAATATTAGAGCATTCTTCAAGCATCAATCATCATGTCAAAGATCTCTTGCATCATGTTTTTTATTGTGCTAACAATTGTGGTGTAGGGTTTTTGTGATTCAAGCAAGCATTGCATTCAAGATCTATATCCTTCACGCTTAGAGTTAAGGACCACATCCATTGTAGCCATTTCAGCATAATTGCAACATCTTATTGCTAGGCTTGGTGAGTTGTAGCATTGCATATTGTTAATTCATCATTCTCCTTTCATATTTCATTTCATTTCAAGGATTGATTTCCAACAAGGGCTTTGACCAAGGAAAACCCATATCTACTAACCCCCAACATTTTCCCCTCTCCTTTGAGTGTGATTTGTAGGGATAGGTTGTAGATTTCATAAGGAGCAATATTGGAGAAGTATTGCAAATCATTCCAAGTTTTCAAGAGTGTCATCAGGTATTGAAGAGTCTTGGAGATCACCTATAGATCACAAACTGGTATTTCAGACCTTGAAACCAATCAAGAAGAGCAGAATAGACCGAGGAGAATAGAATAAGATTTTTAAGTTTCAAAAAAGAATAATTGGACTAATTAGCTACTCTTGGTGAATGAGTCCCAGTTCCAGTCAAATTTCATGACTTTGTAGATTCTGATACCTTTTTGTCTGAAACCTATTTCGACACAGTTTCCCAGAAACGAGACTGATTCACCTAGCTTAGCGAATGAGTCCTATTCAACTATGAAAATAGAATTTCTAGCATTCTAGATTGTCATCCAACCAATTTTTGGATTCTCAGGTGCACACTTTTAGTTTTATAGTTTTATTTGTTGTTTCAAGCATTTTCTAGGTCATTTAGTGTTGTTTTTCATTCAATTAGCGTTTTGAATTAAAAATTTCATTTCATTAGTCTTTCCAAGTCTAGACTTGGTGGTGAATCCATCATTAGATCCTATTCATCACCTATAACAACCCTCTTGCGAGATCTCAAGGGTTTGTTCTTGAGTGAAAGTTAGTGAAACTTGTCCTTCTAGGCCTTAACTCACAAAGGTGGAGGAGAAGGAAATTTTTGACCTTTCAACTATGATATGTTTGTTGGATATTCTTGTAATATGACCATGGAAAATACTTTCCTTATGTGTATGGAATTCATCTCAGGAAACATAAAATAAACCTTGCATGTTAGGTTCTTCATACCTATTTGTGCATTGGTCTAACATAATGATCTGAACTTCTATTTCACACTCTCATAACAAGGTTTTTCATATTTCTGGTATGAGCAAGAATACTCCTCTTATTTCTAGAGTTAAATTACATGCAATATATACAAATATTCCTTGGTTCTATGTACCTTGGTGTATTGTATCTATTTTCTATATTAATAAGGATTTCTATGATGAAATTACTTAGTGTACCCACAATCAAAAGCATACTCATCAATGTTTTTCAAAAATCATCAATCATCATTCATATCCATGATCATAATAAATAATTTTTAAATAAATTGAATCAACACCATCTATTATTCTATCATCTATTCTATTATATCCATCCATCCATCCATCCTACTAACATTTCTAGCCAAGTATCATGGCATACACAAAAACATCATTAGAATTGCATACATCTTGCATCCATAACATCATTAGAATCCCATACGTCCTACATCCATAACATCATTAGTATCAAAAAAATCCTACATCTAAAAAATCATTAGCATACATTCATCAATCATACATCATATCATAAATCATCTGAATCATACATTCATTGTCATGCATACCATCAAAATACTAGAAAAATACAAAAATAATCATGTCCACATATCATGATATCGTATCATACATTTTGCATCATTGAATGATTTGTAACACCATCATCTCATAATCATGCATCATCATATAAAAAATAGACATCATTACATCATAATATCATCATTACCATATCATAACCATACATGCATAGAATCATAAAAATCATAAACATCATATCATAACCACATAAAAAAGGATAATCTCATAGAATTTTTGATACAATAATATACACAAAAAATAAATATGTACACGAGGATCTCAAAAGCTAATGAATATATATATCATAAATATGTCTACATAAAAAATCTATACATCAAGAATCTCTGTACAACATATCTACCCAGAGCTACCTCGCTCCTCTCTATCAGGAGGAGACCGAGGAGGTGGTGGGCCCATCGGTTGTTGCTGCTATTTTACGTGCCTCGAGGAACCTTTTGTTTATTGTCCCTAAATCATTTTTTGTGAGAACCTACCCATAGATCCACCATATTATCTCCCTAACCCTCCTACTATATTGCTTCTCACTGAAAACCTAGAATGCAAGCACTCTAGAGGAATAGTTGTCTAATACAAGGTGTAGTAATATTTGGCTTCCTAGATGGAAGAAATCATCTCTTGTATATGCTAGGACATGCTAATCATGCTAACCTTGACCAATCTCCAACTGAGTCCTCTAGGATCTTTTTGTATCTTTCTCAACTCTGAGCTCTATGACCTAGGCCTCCACCTACTAACGACGGGTAATCTCCACATCCCTCTATTGTGCATTGATCTATCTCTAGGGATTGTTGGTCTCTATCCACTATGGCATAAAATATCTTTTATGTCCTCTATATCATCTGTATGGGTAGGCCATCACACTCCACCTTGTAGCCATCTCACTCTCGACAAGCTTGATCTCTCTTAGATAATGCAAGGGTGAGACACACATCTTGATCCTCACCTTCCCCAACTCCCTTTGCTCAAGGGGCTACTTATAGTGCATATTGTTGTTGTACATCTTGCTACTATGCTACCTACTACTCTTGATCATCTCCCTTATGTACCTCAACCTCGGCTCTCTGCCTCTAGCATTAAGTGTGCTCAGGCTTTGCATATCTCCATCTATGAACACCTATAGCTCTAATTACATCGTTAGGATGTGTAAATATCAGAGGTCTCCTATGGAATCATCATGCATCATAGTCATGAGTGGTGCATGGATCCTCTATCCCACCTACCCATCCCCATTCTAGGGGATCCATCTGTGCAAACTCTATCAATGCAACCCGTGGTACTTCCATACCAACCCACTCAACAATATCTCTCATGTTCTAGTCATATACAACATGGTAGTTATCAATGGGAACATCTTGCCTCTCTCCAAATTATCATCGTACCCTATTTTGAAAAAACCTTTGTAGAATGTGAGGAGTCCACCCGATCAACCATCGTGTTTGGTGGAAATATATCATATGCAGATGTTCATCTATCTAGACCTCACATTGTAGCCAAGGCCTCCAAACAAAATGATCCATATCATTGAACACACCTCTCCAAAAATTTAAATATCCAAACCATTTATGTGTAAGAATTGAGGCATATAGATAAACATATGGATCCCATACAACTCTCTAAATCACCGATGGGTCGAGTAACTTCTATGTGCTTCTATGCCCAAACATGGAGTGGTGACACACCTGTTGATAAACTAGTAGTTTCTTTATATACTACCTAATGCATGTCATGGAATAGGTGCACAAGGATGTAAGATCCCCATGCAAACATGATCCCATCCTCAATCATGCCCTCGATCACAAAACCCCATCTAAATGAAAATCCTCAAGATCATCAATTAGACATGATCTGACCCATGATAAGTTCTGATAATACTAAGATGGTATCATCAACTGCACCAATGTAAGACCATAGGTTGATTTGTCCATCCTTGATCTCTAAGTTTTCATCACCAAGCAATCTCTCTAAGGACTCTGCGCCTCTATCCATATTGTAAACCACTCAAACACCCTTAATAGGGACCCTCAAGATGCACCAAAAATCATGTAGAGTGATGGTCACCTCTCCAATGGGTAGGTTCAAGGTCATAGTCTTTGAACACCAATTCTCCATGAGTGTAGTCATCATGGCTTGATGTGCTCGAATCTTAGGCATTTAAGTGATATAGAAGAGACCGATCGATGATAGAAAATCAATCTCTTCCTCGCCCAAGAGGTCCATCTAATCCAAAATATTAGGTATCCACTCATGGGAGTAGATGGGATGTAGTACCACTTGCAAGCATAGCTCCCATAATGTCAATTTGTTAAATTTATGATAAAATAACCTAAGTCTATTAGGAATCAAGAAAATGTGTAATTTTATGCAAATATGTTGATCAATGATAGCCAAAAGTGGTCACATTTTCAAATGTGCCATCTCCCCAAATTCAAATGCAATTATATTTTCAAACATTTTGCTTTATGACAAACAAATGTGATAATGTATCACAATCATGCCATGATAACCCAAACGTGCCATAATATAATACAAGTGCATTTTTGTGAATATAAATATGACACATTAGGTTTCATTCATATCGATCCATGGAACGATGTGTTTTATTTCCTACCTTTAGCTATTAAAATTTGAGGCTTAAAACTATGCAAAAAAGTGAAATAACTGGATACATAACTGAGGGGAGTGCTCTCATGGGTTATTGGAACTATCACACTCAATCTAAACAATGTGGGGCATGAGGTATGAGATCCATCTTGAGAAGGGGTATGTGAAACTTGAAGGCTCATAGCTCTAGAATCTATCAACTCAAAGTGTGCAAATGAGGATAAATTAAACCCAAATGTGCATATATATGACCCCCAAAGCCTAGGGTTTTTCCCTCGACTGATTTGCTATTTGTTGGGTGAATATTTGGTAATCACTTAATTAAAAAATGATGATTTCAACCACAACTATGATGAGATTTAAATCTCTCCTCTCAGAAAGGGGAGGCTCCCTTCTTATTGCTCACTAAAACAACTAGTAACTAATCTAGATTATGCACACTAAATTTATGCATGGATTTTATATTCATCCTTTTCCCTTTTTTTAGAAAAAGATGATTTTCTCTTTAAAAAAATTACAATGATACCTCATGATAATTATAACATAAAATTCACCATAAAATCCTAGAATGAGCAGTAATAACCAATACCTACTTGATTAAACAAAAGAGTAACCAAAGTGATACCAACGAGTTTTAGTGATCGAAAAACCCACAAAAGATCAAAGTATTTTATTGTCTTCAATGATGATTCACAAAGATAGAGAATGGTGTATCTTGCAGCTAAAATACACCAACCTACACCACCAAAAGATCCATAAAACACAACAAATAACTCGGAGCCCAAAGTCTTCAAATTATTAACAAAACATACTCACAAGAACATAAACTTCAAATGTAAAAATATAGCACAAAGTCTACAAAATAAGATTTGAATCGCCTTTCAAATATTTGATATAACACCACTTATTGAACCATTTACAAGAAAATGTAATGAGGACATAAGAAAAAATCTCACACATAACAAAGAAGATCCAAGACAAATATTGGATGCAATTCTACTTCTTTTATTGATTGAAATTTGATTTGCACATTAAATACAAAGTCTCAATATGTTTATCAAATGGGAAGCTCTTCGCTTCAAAATATAAAAGGTCCTTAATACAAAGAAAATCCCTCATATATATAGAGGAGAGTTGAGAGCTAATATAGGAAAGCTTCAACTAAATTGACTTATTCAACAACAGAGTTTGATTTGATTTAGGACTATGTTGTTTTTACATGTAATTACATATGTATAAAAGACATGTAAAATAAAATTAACTAATTACATAAAGAGAAAATGCTGAAAATAAACTGAGTCTAGTAAGGAACGTTCCTTCATTCTTCAACATCCTTCTCCATGAAGTCTTCATATTTCTTCAAAGCTGCTTGGACTTCTAATTCATCAGGTCCTGAGGTATGTATGGAGATAGAAAGTACTTAGGTGATCAAGTCCTTGATGGTGATACAATATTTTTTGTGCCTTTCTAATACTACTTTAAGGTTATCCAATGTGAGTTGAAGGTCCACCAATGTATCACTAGAAGCTACTGAAAAAGATTCATCTTGAAATTGTTTTTGCAACAATGATGTGAATTACTGGATAACCATATTGATGGGAAGGTCTTTTTGATTTTCATCAGTCACTTGACATGGATGCTTTTTGATTCTAGTAATAAGGCATGAAACTATATCATCACCCACCTCTTGAGCCTCCTATAAATCCTTGATTAGATCACTAATGACACTGATCTTATGGTTCATTGTTTCCCTTATATCAATGAACATATCTCGGTTGGGAATTATCCCACTCTCCACTAGCACATTGAGCTTGAGTTCTTTCATCTTTGTCAAAGCTTTGAGAATTTTCTCCATTTCCCGTTGAATTTGAGAAAGTGTGTCAATGGTTTGATTTAGTTTAGGTTTCACTCTTTCCATTTTGTCAATCATTTCCATGAAAGATCTCAACAGTTGTGTTCCTTGAGCCAACATCCTGTCAATCCATTTTTCAACTATTTGCTCGGTACATGTGTTTTGCCATCCTTTTCAATAATAGGGTCCTCAATGGTTGTAGCTATTAGCTCAGCTGACTCAGAAGTTTGAGTAATCTTTTGTAGTATGAACGTAAGTTGTTCAACCTTGGCCTTATATTGATCTTTGATTTTCTTCTCTTGATCATACTTTTCAATGAGAGAGGCCAATGTTGATTGTGTATCTTATTTTGCACTCCCATGAGTCCTCTTACCCAACTCAACCCTTGTGATACAATATTTTGACAATTCAATATCCTCTATAGATTTTCCTTGGGGAGGCTGTGCAACTTCAACATATTTATTGCCTACTTTATCCACTAGTACCCTTGAGAGAGTCTTCATAATTTTTTATGGACTTAGCCTTCACTGGCACTAGCTAACCAAAATAAAATTCATATGGAGAGATAAATTTCTTTTTCTCTTTCAAGTCTATGAGGCCAACCAAGGGGGAAGGGGAGAAGAACCTTCTCTAGGACCTATCATTATAATCTGAGTAGATGTTGTACCTACAATGGTGGTAGTCATAGGTAGTGGAGCATTAGTTTGAATAGCTTTAGGTATCTCCACACTTGGTACATTTTTTGCAGTTTTAGCCATAAAATTATCTAACTCAGATTGAGTAGATATATCAAATGAAGGGGAAGATAGACTTGGAAAATTGGGTGAGAAGCCAAAAATATTCTCAAAATTATTCCTAGGACTATCAAAAATTGACCCTGAAGTTGGGGATGAATGAATCGATTGAATTGAAATGGCAGGAGAAATAACAGTGACAACAACAATAGTGGCAAAGGGCAAAGTCTATTCAATTGAAACAACAGGAGGAGTGGGAGTAGGAATGGTAGCAATGATATGGGAAGAAGAAACATGGGAGTCTTTTGGAGAATTCTCATGTGGAGACTCATGTAATTCATCATCTTGAGATTCCTTTCCTTTTTCTTCATCTTGAGCAGATGATTCCTCTGTAACAGTAGATGGCCCTTTTGTACTCTTGCTTTGACCCCCTTTCACTATGAATTTGATATTAGGATTTGGGGTTTTATTTGTATTCGGTGCATCAACTTTGTTCTTTTTTTTATTTTTTCTCTTTTCCTTGCATGCCCCTTAGTTTCTTCTCCCTCATATCTAGTGTTGAAAATTTTCAATCATATATCCCTTTCTTGCGACCAAAAATTGGTATTGACAAGGATTAGCTGGAATCTTTCTCTGATAGAAGTTACTTCCTTCTTTGATCACTGAATGGAAGCAAGAGGGATTTCAAAAATATTATTTCTCTCATATGCTAGATCCAAGATGCCATCTTCATCCTCCATGTCCTCTAGAATGTCAACAAGATTTAGGTTCACAATCTATTCCAAAGTAAGTTGATAATAATCTATATTCCTTATGTCCTCAGTCTTGTAGTCTATCCATATATCTTCCACTCTATGTACATGGGTTTCCATGTGGCTCCTTTTGATTCTATCTTTCATTCCCCTATAGTCAAAGTTAGGTATCCTTCTATATGTTTTCATCATGACCGACTGTATCTCTGAGTCCATGGCCCTAGATTTGGGAGATGTAGTTATGTAGTACCTACTTATCATGAGAGGGAACTTAAACCCTAGATTATGTAATTCATCTTGTCAACTATGCATCACCATGATTTTTCTACATAGCTCCATGAGAATGATCTTACAACTTGGATACCTAGGAAGCATGTATGGGTATCCAATGAAACACCCTACTCAAATGTAAGTGAAGGTAGGAAATTGTAGGAATATGCCACCAAACTTGTTAACCACTATCCATGCTTCATCTAAGACTCTCTTCTTTTCAAGTTCTCTATCAAACATGTAGAGCTATGGAGAAAAGAAATCATCATTGACCCTCTTGAAGTTTTGAATACTTTGTTTCATGGTTAATTGTGAATAATATTGGTAGACTGGAACTTGCCTCCTATCACCCTCTGAAGACAGACCTAGAAAGTTCCTCATTGACACAACAACATAAACAAAATCTAAAGTAATAAAATCTCAAAGAGGTGGGCACCTTGATGAGTTGATCATGAATTGAGTCATTGATCTGTTATCCCTACAATATCTATTGTTTCCTATTCTTTATGACATGAATGTACAAGTACATCCACTCTTGAAAATTAGAAGAGTTAGGTAATCCTTTTACCCCACTAAGAAGAGTAATTAGGTCATTTACTTCCTCGATGAAGTCACTACAAGGAAAGCTCTTAGACCATCTTGAAATACTAGGCCATCGGATCATTGACCGCCTTTTATTAATTTACTCCATATAATAGTTTAGATCCTTATCATAATGAGCTTGGGAATCCTCAATGGTAAGATCAACATACACATCAATGCTCAAAAACTGGAAGATATTGTCAAAGAATTCTGCTTCTAGTCTAATGATCATATTCCCATCACGATCCTTGAAACTTTTAGATTCTTTGTGATAATGGTCTGCCATAGCTAGAGAAAATTTAGGTTTGTTTTCCACTAATGGAAACACAACCACCAATTGAATATTACTTTCTTGAATCTAAAGGTTGCTTCTTTGTCCTCTCCAAAAAATTAGACATGTCAACATGTCCTATATATGTATCCTTTATCTCATGAATTTTTGAAGCAACAAAGGTCATTGCAAAGACTTCTTGATATTTGTACTTCATAGATTTCTTGCTTGGGGATGGATTAGACATTTGTGGAGTAGCTGTAGTGAGAGTAAACCACTTGTACCCTTTCAAGAGTTCATACACGAATTCTTGAAACAATATACAAGGGTAATTGTAGAAAGAATTTCACATTTGCCAATGTTAGAGAAAAATTTAGGGTTTTATGGATTGGCAAGAAAAAAATGAGCTTCTACATGTGCTTTTGGAGTTTTTATGCAATGAGAGAGAAAAAATGAGCTAATGCATGTGATTTGATGATTTGGATGCAAAGGCGGAAAATTTTTGAGCTTTTGCATGGGGTAAAATTGCCAAGTACATTTGTGAGAAAAAAATTGCACTCTTACATAGGATATTTTAGTTTAGATGTAGTAGCGTAAAATTTTTGCACTCCTACATGAGGTAGAAAAAAATATTTAAGGATGGGAAAAAATCCTACCCCTACATGGGGTAGATAAATCCAAGTGTATAAGTAGCAAAAAATTCCACCACTATAGATAATGTAAATTATAAGTATACAAGTCAGGTTTTAAAACCTAACTTGCATCTTTATTTGGAAGTGAAAACTCATGTCAGTAAAATTACTCACCATCACATGTGTTTGAAGGTAATTTTTGTGGGTCGGGGTTTAAACCCCAACACGCATATGGTAAGTTTGGCCATTACATGCAACAATGGGTAAAAATACCGACTTTACATATAATGGTTTGGGTGAATGCTAGTTTTTAAGTCCCGATTCACAACTTTGGTGCAATGATAAGTATTGATATGCGGTGCAGGTTTTGAACCCTGTAGTGCATATCAGTGGGTTTAATTTTCTATGCCAATTTAAATGTTTTAAATTTTGGCTGCATATAAAATATGTAATGCGAGTAAAATACTCTGCCATACATTTCTTGAAAGCATGGTTTGTAATGACTGTTGGATAAAACTAGGTTTCAAACCCCCCCACGTGAATGATAATACTATGAATAACAGGGGAGTCAAGGTTAAAAACCCGTGACACCCTATTATGGTTATGGTATTATAATATGTAGGGGGAAAACCCCATGGGGTTTGAACCTGACTAGTAATGACTTCTAAACCAAAAGGAAACTAAAAACAAAAATCCATACAAACTGAAACTAAAAACTAACAATGCTAAGCAAAGCAAAAGAAATCTCTAATCATTTAATAAAGTAATGAAAAGAAAAATAGAGAACACAAAAAAGAACACATACCCGAAAACCATTTTCAAAAAGAGAAACCCTAGGTAAGAATCCCACTCAAGTCCTAACAAAGAATCCAAAAAGGAATGCACAAAGGGGGAAAGAATCACGCAAGATATTTAGAGGGTGAGAATGTAACTAAAATGAAATTAAAATAAATAGAAACCAATTTAAAAGCCACTAAAATGCATTTAACTCTGTAGTAAATGTAAAGCATGTGAATACAAGGGCATAGGGGTGTTGAAAATCAACACTACTGCATCCCTTTAAGTAGTTTTCACAACACATGTAAGAGGATTGATTTTTACCTCCATTACATGCTCAAGAAAAACACTAACTCTAAAGAAAAAGTATTTTTCAAATTTTTAACCTTTTCAATTTTCAAAAGGTGAAAACACTAAACACTTGAAATGAATTTTTGAGGCATTGGACCATGCATGAGGGAAATTAATATTTTCCTTATTTTGCATGCTTAGAGAGTTTGTAGGTTACAAAATAGATAAGTTTCGTAGGGATTATCCCATGAATTGAGCGTAATTGAATTCAAGGATAATAACTAGCTCTAACTAGGGAGCTTCCCTTGATCATCCTTTGAAATGATCAAAGGGAGAAGAATCCCAAACCCTAAGTGCCTTCATCCATCCATTGGGCTATAGAGTCAGGTGACACAAAATAACACAAAAAGGAAAAAGAGAAATGACTCAAAAATTATACAAATATTTACAAACTTATCTAATTCCTCACTAAGTGAAGAGCTTCAAATGTTGTTCATTGTGAGGCAGAGAAAATAGTGTTCCATCATGGTACACCATAACAAAACTATTCTCACCACAAAGTTGGTGAATTGTGAAAGGTCCTCTCCACAAGGAATCAAAATTTTGATGCATTCCTTTTGGTTCTCTTCTTTTATCCCACAATAGGACTTGATCTCTGATTTGGAAATCTTGAGACTTTGCCTTTCTATCAAAAATACTTTTGACTTGGCTCTGGTGTTCCACAATGCGATCCACCACTTGTATGTGCTTCTACTCCAATTCGGAAAGGAACATGATGCACTTGTCCATAGAGTTTTCAAAATCTTCATCTTCAATGGCCTTAGCCGATTTCAAAGTGGGTAACTCCAATGTTATAGGGATTTCAACATTCAACCCATACAAGAGCTGAAACAGAGGCATGCCAATCACCCATTTGGGGGTAATACAATCTGCCCACAATGCATCATACAATACCTTGTTCCAATATCTTTGATTCTCATCTACCAACTTCCTAATGATGGTAACCAAATTCTTGTTACTTGATTTTGCTTGACCATTCCCTTGAGGGTAATAGTCTAAAGAACAAGAGAGAGTGATCCCATATTAGAAGAAAAACTATGTTATCTCATTGGATGAGAAATAAGTAGCATTATCTACTACAATATTATTTACAACACCAAACCATGAAATAACATTCTCCTTAAGAAAATTACATACCAATTTTGAAGTAGCATGCTTAACTGGAATGGATTCCACCCACTTGGTGAAATAGTTAGTAGTCATGAGAATGTAGCTATACCTTGCACTTGATGGTGGATTAATAGTTCTAGTGAAATCAATACCCCACTGTTGAAAGGGTAAAGCTACCAACTTGGGTTTCACCATGAACTGCTGGCGTAATTCACACTTACATAGCTAGTTGTATGCATCTTGAAAGAGTGTGGGTCAATAGTATTTTTCTTACAAAACCTTGTGAGCAGTGATTGGTGCTAAAAAATTTCCTCCACATGCTAAGTTTTGAAATGATTCCAACAACTTGCTTTATTTCACTTTATCTACACAACACAAAATGGTTTCATCAAGACTCCTCTTATACAACCTATTGTCCCAAAGAACGAAGTTCACAAGCTTGAGCTTTACTTTCCTCTTTTCCTTGAATGATAGGTTCTCAGGACATTCTCCATAGCTAAGTGTGCAATATTTGAATAGCATTCATTAGTTGTGCTTACAAAAAAAACTATAAAAAAATCTTCAACATTTATTTCCTCATCATCAGATAGTTCTTTTGGTTTATTATTAGCTATTAACTGACACAAACCTTTCCCACAAACCAACTTTGTGGGTTTGATATCCATGTCGTATTCTTGGATTTTGGCAATCTAATTGCCTCTTTTAGTTCCAAAAACCTGTTAAGTCAATATTGACTTGACCGTGGAATCCGACACTAATACAACAACATTATAATTAAGGATGAAAAATTTGAAATGCTTAACTATTTTGACCACAACATAAGCATGATTTTCCATTGGTGAATACTTAATCTCATGAAATTTCAAAGGACAACTCATGAATGCTATAGAAGATTCAATCTCCTCACTGTTATGTTGCACTAGGATAACAAATAGTGTATGTTCAAAAGCATAACTATACATGATAAAGTCCTTTGTAAAGTCTAGGTAGACTAAGACTAGAGCATGTGCAATGGCCTCCTTAATGTCACTGAATGTAGCTTTTCCCTCTACACTCCAATGAAATATTTTCATACCTTTCATCATATCAAGGGTATGACAAGTCTTCTCTACAAAGTTAGGGACAAACCTCTGCAAGAAACTGACCTTCCCAAAGGAGTGGACTGTCATCTTACTTGAAGGTAAAGTAAGACTTTGAATTGAATTGACCCACTTGGGATCAATCTTGATACCGATGGAGTTTTAAATTTTTTGCTCCTTGTTAGTCACTCATGACTTCCCTTATGTCGCTGGTCTTTCATGGTGTTGGAAATTTTCTAAGGGCTGGGGTTTTAGCCTTGTCTTCATCTTAAATCCTATTTTTTGTGGTATGCCTTGGTCGGGTTCTTTTTTTGTTACCTTTTTAGAGGGGTTTTAAAACATCTTGTGCCCCATCGTTTTGTCTAGACGTTGGCCCCTTCGGTTTTTAAATTTTGCGGCTTCCGTAGGTTTTTATTTTCCCTAAGTCTAGGCTAACCCTATGCTTTGTCATTTTAAAACAACTTATGTTGTTGTTTGTCGTTCACCTAGTGGTGTCCCCTTGCCCTTTTAATAAATGTTTTATTTTGCAGAGGGTTGAATTAGTGATTCCATTGATCTATTTCCTACAAATATCAATGCCTTGCCATCCCGTGATTAGGAATTATGGGATCGCGATATCATAGGCGGTGCCCTTTCTAAAGGATGAAATCTGCGCGACCATTGATGTGCTGTCTTTTCAAGATCAATGGCTCCTGCCATCCCGCGATCAAGAATTATGGGATTGCGATATCACGGGCATATGCCAAGTGTCTCATCTGATGAGGCCTAAGGAGTGAAGGAAGCATTAGCCAATTTAAAATGTATTAAGGGGCAGATTACTAAAGTGCTTGTGAGATGCACATGCTTTATTTCAACGCGGATGCTATAATTTTGAGGGAAAAGCTGCTCGATAGTTAATGGAAAGGACAACGACCATTTTTGAAGGAGCAGGATCTCTGATCAGAAAGATCAATGGTTACCTACCATCCCGCGATGGTGAATCGAAGGATTATGATATTGTGGGCATCTGCCACATGGTTTTCCTTTGCAGTGTATGGCATGGTGGGCCCCTTATTTCCATGTTGGCGATTATGTCATCCTGTTTTGAAGGTGGCCATTAATGATTTGATCAAACCGGAGGATCAACGACTCAAATTTAAATTGTATCAAATATGGTTGGATCCATTCGTAGCCTGCGAGTAAGCTTTAATGGCGATGAGACATCTAATGGTGAGATTTGATCGACATAAAATTAATTTACTTGTTTTATTTGTATCACAAGGCATCCAATTATTTTGTGAAAATAGTTTTAGAGTCGAAGGTGAAATTATGAGCAGCTGCAGTTAGAATTTGGAGTTAATGTGAAAAGAGTCGTAAGTTTATTTTTTGTGCCTCCTGGTCATTTTGCACCTAAATTTGGGAAGGGGGTTTTCTATACTTTTCATTGAGCTTATTGATAAACATGTTAGGGCTATAGTTTAATACTAGATTGTGAGGAATTGTAGTATTTTACTCTGTAATTTCCTATCTCTACTTAGTCCTAGCTACTTGAAGTGTAACATTGTAACGAAGCCCTAGTTTGTCCAAGATGGTGCCACCCAAGCAACATTCTAGCCACATTGAATATTTGAAAAGAAACCTATATGATGATTTCCTGGTTCAATTATTGTTATCAATGAATGATAGAAAGAAAGGTGTAGTGTTGATGCGAGGGAAAATCCTAGGGGAGGGGTTAGTGTATAATTGTTCTAACATTTCCGATGCTAGGATTCCTCTCACCAGCTTAGAAATGTTCAGATTGTGGTATGGATAGAGGAATTTTCCTCACCCTTTTTCAAATGGATGGATGTATGACATGGGGAAGTTAGTTGTACCAAATGTATTCCCTGATGTGGACTTACTTAGGGAAGTGGGCACAAGGTATGACCCCATCACACGAGTAATTAGGGATAATGATGGAGGGGTACTATTAGAAATTAACAAAGATGATATCCAACTGATTTTTGATTTGAGTGAGCCGAGTGAAGACTTGGTTCCTATCAATCTTGAGGAAATGAAGCAAGAGTATGCAAAGTTGAAGTCCCTTTTTAGGGCTAAGTTACTTCCACCTCATCTGGTTAGGTAGGAGGTTCACAATTTCCACTTGGTGATCGAACCTTCGTGATTGAATTGTTTTGCAAACCTTTCCCCGCCACTTTCTATTCA
>VDFB02333838.1:0-23393 GCA_007258455.2 Sequoia sempervirens | reverse complement strand
GATAGAGGGCTAAGGGTAGAGTGGAGAGACATAGGAGTGAGTGAGAGAGAGAGGTCCTTGAGAGGGGGAGAAGGGGTAGGAGAGAGAGAGAGAGGGAAAGAGATAATATTTAAATATTTTATATGTTAGTAATATTAATTAGTTATATAATATTTCATGTATTAGTAATATATATATACATTAACTAAAATATAGAAATAATATTTAAATATTATATATAATAATATAATATATTATATATTAAATTATAAACTATAATGTATATTCCAATCTAGATATATCAAAATAAACTATAAAAAATTTATTTCATTTTATAAATCATATATTATAAAGTTATAACATTTTTTAAAATCATATATAAACCAAATCAGATATCCGATTCAAAATGGATATCTGATTTGAAATGGATATCCGATTTGAAATGGATATCTGATTTGAAACAGATATCTGATATTTCTAACACATAATTTATTGCTTAGGGACTAGCCTCGTGCTTGCTTTGGTATTTGGCTTGGACATGCCAATCCTAAGAAGTCAGCACAAAAAATGTGTTTGACAACTTACCTTGTTTTTCTAGAATTTTTCCATGTGGCTGACGACTTTATTTTTAGCCAAAATTGATGAAACAAAAAGGGTTTGTAGAGGAGACTCTCAACTTTCCACAATATAAATTATTCTTTACTTTGAATTTAATAAATAATTATTATTCATTTTCTATTAGAATTACAACTAAAGTCCTGATTGATAGGCTAATTGAAAAACATCTATAACTTTCAAATGGTATCATATTTTTTGAATCCAAAATATGTGTCACATTCTATGTTTTGCATAATATAGGATTAAAAAAAAAAAATTGAATTTTATGAAGTTTTGACCAAGCAAGGTGGTCGACATATGAGTTTTTATATTTTAAAAGTTGTAATAAAAATCATAATTAATTATTTACTTGGAAAAAAAATTACAAAAAATATAAGGCCACATTTGACATGAGTCCTCTACTTATATCTAAAATATTATAAAAATATTATCATTTTATTGTGGTTAGGTGGTCGCATTTATTAATCTACTTTTTATTTTCCCTAAAATTTAAGTACTAATACATTGAAATTTTAATTTTCACCAAATAGACTTTTAAAAAATAAAATAAACCCTATAGTTTAGAAACTACATTCAATTTGCTACGCATTCTATTCTTACATATTTTTGAAATAATATAGATAATTTATCTCAAATTTTTATGTCAAGTTGCCTAACTCTGATTTTCTAAATTTTCATTGCCACTTCATGGGCCTATTTTTCCATGATTATCCCTCGCACATACCCGCTGCATTACGACCTCAATAAATAAGCAACCCAATTGCATATTCAAGGTGCGCAAGGGAAACCGTATTCATATGTGCATAAAATCAATAATTGTAGGGGAAGAGTTGCTAATTGATTACAATTTGAATCGATTAGTTACAAACACAGTTACTATGGGGTGGTACATACTATGTACCATTTTACCCAACCTCCAATTAATGACTCCAATATACCATTTTATTCTTATATTTTTTTTCATAAGTCTATTGGTTTCATTTTGGTAATATTTTTTTATATTTAATTTTTGTCACATGGGGACATTAATTGTATGGAGAAGGCTCTAGCCCAAAGCATAGATCGTGATGTATCTTCAAGCGCTTCTACCTGATAGGTTTACCTCATTGTAATTGTACAAATTAGATATGGGCAAAATGTTTTATTATTATGTTTTTTTCATAAGTTTTTTGGGTTAATTTCAATAATGTTTTTAATATTCTTATTGTAGTCGACTGATCAAGGAAAGGCACCAGTAGTAGAGGAGAGCATCCATAGTGAGGTGTAGTCAATATTTTGTGATGATGACATTGCTTATTTAGCAAACCCTCTCGATACAATAAAGAAACTCCAAAAAAAATGCAATGAAGAAATGGCTATGTTGATGTTCATAGTGCCTCAAATAGATGAGAGAAGAGAGAGGGTTAAAGTATTGATTGAGTGATTACAAAATTTGCAAGTAAGCTATCATGAGGTCTCTAATTATAACATAAGTTCATTCATGGTTCTATATTTTGTACTCATTTATGTCATGAACTAAAATATGTGTTGTTTTTACAAGGTTATTTTCCTCCTCATGATGCTCCTGGCCATGATCAGGGTACTACAAGTGTTGCCCAAGGAGTAAGGGTTGGTACAAGTGTCCATCCTGATCTTCCTACGCATACATCACATCATCTGACCCCATCAATTGTGCCTATATTTTCGTTTGAAATGTCAACAACACATACCATGCAGGCATCCGTTAGTGCACCCTCTGGCAGTGAGCACATACCAAAACATGGTCAAGACATGTACCTGGGGATGCAAAGGCCACTAGTACTGGTGATGTTTTAGCAGCATTTCCTAGATCTTCCTATATTACTAGTACAAGAACATTATCGGTCACACTTGTGGTGACCGAGGATTTTGTTCCCATAAACATAGAGAAGGTCCCAGGTACTTTAAAATGTTTTAATTATTATTCTATATAATCCAATTGAAATTTACTTATTGATCACTCTTTTTAGACTATTGATCCCATGATCATTTTGTAGGAAATGATGTTTTTAATAAACATCTAAGTGATATTACATTGAAGCTCTTCGATCCCACCATACGTACATGGTGGAATGCCCAAAATGAATATTTAAAAGATGAGCTCATTAAACCATTTATTTGTGTTTTTTGGTGATAAAACATTCAACCGAACCAAGGTCCTTAAGAAAGCTGGTACCTATCTAAAGTATGTGAGAGACCAATATAGGTTACATTTAGAGAAGAACAAAAAGTACAAGTGTCCCCTCATGATTCCGAAAAGGGAGTGGAAGGACCTGGTGTTCGATGGAAAGAAGAAGGCTAAAAAGAAAAAAGGAAAGACACCACTGGGCCAAGGAAGGTATGTGATATAGAAGCATAAATCTACAAAAAATCTCAATTAATTGCGATTTTTAAAAAATCTATAGGTTGGACGATTTTTTGAAAAAAATGTTGAATTTTTTTTCAAAGATTTTTTTTTCCGTTTCAAACTACAAAATTGTCAAAAAAATGTGTTCAAAATCTGCAAAAAAACATCAATAAAATTTAGCTGATTTTCGCACAAAACAAATCATGAGACCATGGCTTGTTGCTTACTGTTATGCTTTGATAGATTTTTTCCAAGCATCCATAGCTTGTTTGAAAGCACCTATTTTAGGATTTTAGCCATAGTAGCAAGGCAATGAACTATTTGATAAAATGCTTTGGTAGACATGTATGAAAATGTAGATAGATTAAGGCGGCGAATCGCCGGTGCATACCTTGAAAAGAAATGTAGTCTCATGGTGATGGAATGCCATGACGAATCTCCATGACAAGCAAATTGCTATGGATTGTCATGGCATTCCATTATCGTGAGACTGCATTTCTTTTAGGCATTTTTTCAAACAATTCACTTCCTTGTCTATGTTATTGCATACTATTATGCTTTGGTAGATTTTTTCCAAGCATCCATAGCTTGTTCGAAAGCACCTATTTTAGGTTTTTACTTTTTAGCCATAGCATGAAGGAATTGAACTATTTGATAAAATTCTTTGGTAGACATGTATGAAAAATGTGGTAGCATAGAAAAGGTAGTGAACTATTTCAAAAAATGCTTCAAAAAAATGTGGTCTCATGGTGATGGAATGCCATAATGAATGCCAGGACAAGCAAATTGCTATGGATTGTCATGGCATGCCATCACCATGAGACCACATTTGTTTGAGGTATTTTTTGAAATAGTTCACTACCTTGTCTATGCTATTGCTTACTATTATGCTTTGATATATTTTTTCCAAGCATCCATAACTTGTTCAAAAGCACCTATTTAAGGCTTTTAGCCATAGCAGCAAGGCAATGAACTATTTGATAAAATGCTTTAGTGGACATGTATGAAAAATGTGGTAGCATAGAAAACTATCACCATCTAATATTTATGCAGTTGTAGTATGTTTTGTACAATGTAATCAGCGATATGAATATAACGAACAAAAATCTATTTTCTATAATTCATGGATTGAACTCTATATTTTATTTGCTCTCAATGTCTATATGTTATGGAAATTCCATTAATTTTTTTTTTTTAAGTAGTTTCTGACTGTTTTTCTTTAAATTTTTGTGTTTTTTGTAAATCCATTTTTTCCCCGATCTTTTCTAGATTTTTTCAAAAAATCCTGAACTTTTGGTTTGCAGAGTTTTTCCCCAAACGATTAATGTTGCTATGTGTGATACTATAGAAAATGTAATTATATATTGATTACTCTTTCCTTTTACATAATCTAACGTATTTCAAACTTTTCATAGGCTACCCGACACATCAAAGGCAACAAAGGCAAGACTAGAAAAGCACGGGCAACACAAACTTGGCTCTAGTGGTTATATGAAATTAGCCGCACGAATTGTAAGTATCAATAAATTAAATATTGCATCCAAATTATAATAAATTGAAAACAATTTTGGTTTTATCACACCATAGAAGCAAAATTCACGATCTTATGCAAAAATGTAGGGCTTTGAATTCAACAGAGTTCCCATAGAAAAGGACCTAAAGATTGCCTTCCAGCAAGGCTATGGAGCTATGGCTGAACGCCTAAGTGTCTTGACTAGGAAAACAAAATCTTCCATTGCATCCTACACGCAGGTAAATAAACTCAATAAATTTTATTTAAAATTGAATACTTGTGCAATCTATTCAATATTAATTTCCACCATAGAGTAATTACATGCCTATTTGTTTTAAACATTCAAGCAATGATAATATTGGACATGACATTGGAATGCATCCTGGTGATGGTGGAGCACAATGTGCACATGAAGGTCCTGGTGTGCATCCCAGTAATTTAGAGCATGTAGAGCATGATCAACATGTTGAGCATGATTAGGCTAGAGAAGATCAAGAATATGATGTGGCCCCATCAGGTAAAGATGACCACTCTAAAGTTCTTTTAAACATATTCAATTGCAATTGGTGTATTAATTAATGTAACCTTTTTTGTTTCAACTTTAAAAGCATGTAGAGCATGACCAATGTTGAGCATGATTAGGCTAGAATATCAAGGAACATGATGTGGCCCCATCAGGTAAAGAGGACCACCCTCATGTTCTTCTTGCAAACATATTTACCAATTGGTGTATTAATTAATGTAACCTTTCATGTTTCAAATCCATAGATCAGGATTTCCTAGGAGGGTGTTCAACATGCTGAGCATGAGTCTATACTGGCCAGTTTAGGAATATGATGTGGGACCCATCGTAAAGAGAACCACTTAACAAAACACGGAATGAATGAAATACTTGTAACAATAATAATAAAAACATAATGCCAAGATTTCTTTATTGTATGTGACTTCAAAGGACATCCACATCATGAGCAGATGACTAGGCATACATTAAGATCACAAGAAGAGGGTAGAAAAACTAAAGGGGGGACATATATTGATTTAGAAAATGATACTCCACTTCAACTTTATGTATCTTTAAAAAAGAAACAAAAAAAAAAAGTGATTGTAATCATATCATGACAACCATATTTTTGATAATATGTAAAAAATGAAAGAATGAATATTATATGTTAATGAATGATGTGAATATGTTAATTAATGAATGTTATATGTTAATGAATGAATGTTATATGTTATTAATGGATGAATGAATGATTAATGTTATATGATTGGGTATGGGCAATTGAGAGTGATGTGAGGGGGGGAGGGGCCAAATGAGCTTCCACCATCATGTGGTTGGCCCTGTTAAGTAGAGAATATTAAACTATTCTCGAAACAAAGAGAAGCTCAATAAGGTAATGCACTTTTCAATATAAGAAATGCATCATTTGAAGCATCAAACCAATATGCAGTCTGTATGTATGATCAGTCATCAGTCTCTATGATGGTACATTTCCATGAATTTTTTTTTTTTTAAATTGCATTACTTCATCACAATTTTGACAAAACCCACCGACGAACTGCTGAAAAGGTTCGACGAAGTTGCTATATCTGCGATGAAGGTTCTTTCCCATTTCATCACAATTTCGACAAACTTTTGGTGTTGTTTTGATGCTACTACTTTCCCATTTCGTTTCCCTTTCGACAAACTCTTGGTGTTGTTTTGATGTTGCTACTTGCCTATTTCGTCGCACTTCCGACAAAATTTTGGTGTTGTTTCAATGCTACTCCTTGCATGTTTCATCGAAATGGTGATGAATGTCTAGTGTTGTTTCGATGCTACTCCTTTCCCATGTCATCAAAATGGTGACGAAATTCTAGTGTACTTCATCGGTGGATGCACGAAGTTTGCATTGATATTCTGACGAAAGTCCAAGTCATTTTATGATGTTGACGACCGACGAATCTACATTTTTATTTTGACATTTAATTCATCATCAACCTTTCAATGCAAAAATAGCGATGAAAATATTTTTTTCATTTCGTCACTTTTCTGACAAAGATTTGTCGAATGATCAGCGAACATCTGTCAAAAAATGGTGTCAAATTCAATAGTGTCATTGTTTAGTTTCTATGTGGTCTTTTGATGCTATGTTATCTTTTATGGAGTTAGTCTTGTGTTACTGTTGACGTGCTTGGTCGGGGATCCCTCCTTGTCTATTCCCAGCATAGGGGTGGTTGGGTGGAACGTGCTATGCACCTCATTGGGTTCCCCTTGGATGCAGTTGTATCTTTCATTGCAGGGTTTTTGCAGATGTAGTTGATCTAGTTTTCTTATGTACTAGATGTATGTTTATACTTCAAATGTAATTTATTTATTGATGTACCAACTCCCACGTGTGTTGGGAAGATCTTGATGTAATTTGTTTATATGTTCATTATGTTGTACTATCAGATTGATGTAATGTCTATTCATACCTTGGAATCATTCGTGAACTATCATTTGTAATTATTGATTATGTTATGTTGTACCTATGGAAGTATATATATATATTTAATATCTTCATGATTAGTTCATCTATGTTTTGCATATATGCTTTAATATGGTTTACTCCTATTAATATGGTTATCGTTAATGGATGGTTTAAATGATGGTATGAGTATGATTGGATTTACATTATTGGTTATTTATTATTTCATTTATTACTTTGTTGTGGTTTTTGTTTTATTAATGTCACCTCATGTACCCCAAGGGATTTAGTTGTGTAAATTAGAGCATTGTTATGTTGGAATACTTAAGTATGTTTATTATGTTCTTTAAAAAAAAAATTGTTGCATTTCTATTTGTTCCTTTGGGGTTGTGTGACAGGGTGTTACATAAGACAAAATGACATGGCTTAAGGGAATAAAATATGGTGGAGTTCCCAAGGAAACCAATTTCATTTTAAGGTCCTAGGACAAAATGAATGCTTTACAGTTTACAGTTTAGATTTTAGAGTTCACAGTTTAGGGTTTAGGGAACTTAGGGTGAAGTTTGGGTGGCCCTTGGAATAATGGACTTGAAAGTTAGTGAACAACATTTTCTTGTCGAACAATTGATTGAGATATCTCTTGTTTCGGTTAACCAACCTCTCATGAAATCTCATTCATATTATAATCTTTCACAATCTTATTATTGTTAAATTTGGTTTCCTTGGGCAACTTCACCAAATTTTGAGAACTTATTTGACCCCCTTAAGAAATTTCATATTCAGACCCCTTAAGACATTGGTTTATAGTTTAGGGTAATAGACTGACTAGTTTATGAATATTTTTTATTTTACGAATGGACTAACTATTTCCACAATAGAAACAAATAATTAAATGTATTATTAAGATTGAGTTTTATGTATACTATAACTTGATATTTTTTAATTGAATATAAGATTATTTTATTTAACATGTTTTTCATTAACATTGATTGTATGTATGTATATATATATATGAAGTTTAATAGACTATGATAAAGTTGAATATTTCCCACTTAAATGAATTTTATGAAATAAAATGTATAATAAAATTAGTTAATGTTAAATGTTATTTTATTTTTGATAGCTTGGAATTGAAAGAACCTAAAAGAAAGAAAAGAAAAATATTTATATTCTTTTAGTGTCTAGGTAACTAGTGTAAATTGAGATTTTATAACAAACTAGAAGCCTAATTAACAACGAATTGACTAGAATGAGAGTTAATATTGTCAAAAAAAAAGAGACAACACATGCAAACAAGAAATGGAAACAAGGCATGAATAAGATATATCAAAACATAAAATAGAAATGAATACAAATATTATCTAATTAAGTGACAATTGGAAATGGATTGTACAAGTATTTATGAATTGCAAACTAAATTTGCAAACAAACATTGAAAATTTATCAATTGTAACTATTGTTTAACATATTGTTTTCTATTCTAATTATAATTTAACATTGAAAGTAAAGTTTAACATATTGTTTTATATCCTAAAAATATCTATGTTCATAACATTTAAATGTATAATATTTATCAAATCCTATTCATTTTCAATATCAAGGACCCTAATTTACTATGTATCAACCTAAATCTATCAAATAATTTCTTCTATAGGCATGCCTACATACTTGTCTCCATACAATGCAAATGAAATTTAAAACATTTAAGCAATGCAAATGAATTTTTTCCATTATCAAATATTCTTAACCTTGAAATTAGGGTTTTCAAATGCAAAATGATTTTTTGATTTCAATATAGGGTTTTAACAAATTTTTGCTTGAATTCAATTTAGGGTTTCAAGAAGCAATTAGGGTTTTCAATGCAATTTTTTTTATTTCATTTAAAACTAGGTTTTTCAAATCATTTTATTTTGTTTGATTTAAATTTAGAGTTTCAAAAAGAAATTAGGGTATTCAAATACAATTTTTTTTTTTAATTTCACTTCAATTCTAGTGTTTTCAAACACAATTTTTTGTTTCCTTTCAATTTAGGGTTTTCAATTTCAAGTTTTTTTTTGTTTCATTAAACAATTTAGGTTTCAAAAATCTAAATTTTTTTCTTAAGATACAATTTAAGGTTGATTTTTTCATTTCTATTCAATATCTTGAAGGTTTCATTGCATTTTTTTTCTACTTCTACAAATCATCATTTGTACTATTATAGGTAAATAAAATACATAAAACACTAAATAGATTGAAAATAAAATGTCAAAATCTATTTTTGTATTAAAATTTTGAAAAAAACACAAAAGAAATGATTGGGGGTGGAGGCACACCTGGAGGTTGTTGCGGTCACTATCATCTTTCTGAAATTGGGATCCTGTGCCCTGTGAATTATAACTGATTTTCATTTATCTTTAAAAATAAATACCTCTCTAAAATGGGATCCTGATCTTTACAAAATAGGATCCTAATTTTTCAAATCAGAAAAATCAAAATCCTATTTTGTAAAGATTAGGATCCCATTTCCTGTTGATCAGTTCAACATCGGGATCCCGTTTCCCATCGGTCGATTCAGGACCCACTAATAAACAAGATTTTTATTTTTTAAAAATAGGATCCCATTTGGAATTTAGGCTCAGAATCTCAAAGCTAAATGGGATCCCATTTTTGGCAAGCCAATTTTATTTTTTTCGTAAGGAAAAAACTTCCACATTTCATGGACTCATTTTTTCTTTTTACCCACTATGCCATAGACATGATGAAATGATCTTGAATTGATGCAATAAGCTCTTGATAATTTTCCTTGAAATACCTTTGAAAATGCCCTTATGGACTCTTGTGAACTCAAATTCTCTATAATGCATGAGTGTTTGGAACTCTAGGATCTAACTATGTGAATTAACCCCAAAATTCAAATAATTCCAACCGACACTAGATCTAGAAATGAATGTTATTAAAATCCCACCAAAATAGGGGGTTCCTTATTAAGGGAGGACCCATTCACCACCTAGGGCGAATGGTTCTTGGAAAAAATTTCCAAGACCTTTCCTTTGGGGGGTGAAATAGCATAAAAAACCTATGTCAAATATGAAAAGAAAGGGGGGTCATATAGAGCGAGAACCCATTCATCACCTAGGATGAATGGGTTCTAGCACCAATTTCTAGGACCTCAAATTTTCCCAGTTAAATTTTTTACAATTTGAATGCTGGGTGTTGGGGTGAATCCTCAGAAGTTGTCACAAATAAGGGTTAAATTTAAATTATTAAAGGGGATAGTTAACTCTAATTAACCACAATTAATTAAGAGGACACTAAATAAGTTTGAAAGTGTGTTACAACACTTTACAACACCTAAAATAAGGTACAAGTTGTGTAGATTTTACTAAAAAGGCGCCCAAGATCAATTTGAATGTGTTACAACACATTACAACATTAACCCTAGGAAAAATTAGGTTAATTCAATGACAATTATTCCCAAATCATGTGAGCAAAAAGGCATTTTTTTGGCCACTATAGTTTATATGTTTGAAACTTATGAACTCGTCCTTCCTTGTAATTCCCCGCCAACGTTTCCATTGAAACAAAGCATAAAGAACAAATAAACCAAATAATTTTTTGTTTTTAAAGTCATTTGATTACATAACTATCTTAAGGATTCCAAAATGATGTTAGTTAAACATTATAAATATGAACATCACTTCATAACATAAAACATAATTACAAATTAAATTCATGAATGATCCAGTTTTAAAAACTTTATACAATCAGGTTACAAATATATCGAGATTACATCATATGAGATTTTAACAAATCTCAATACATCAAAATATTGATAAAAGAATACACTCATACACATGAGGTAAATATACAAAAAGGATAATGATCACATCATATCTAACATCCATATCCATGAACACGTTCCACATCCACTATCACGAACAATGAAGTAATAGGAACCAGCTACAAGTAAAGTATCATCTATAAGAATATCCAATGAAGGTATAGAATGGATTCCCCCCATCCATGTGAAACTCAAAGGTCCACTCCCTCCATGCTAGGAGATAATTATAGGTCTATAGAACAAACAAACAAGAAGAAAGAACAATACATTTACTTAGCTTACATTCACATAATGACATAACGATTTCAAAACTAAATCAAACAAACTCCAAGAGGCAAAACACAACTAGAGATAGCTCACCAAAAGAGATACAATCATGTAATAGGTGTAGACACCGAAATCTGGTTTAAGCCTGTGACTTCCATATTCACCTTAACATTAATTCTTCTATTGATTAAATAATCTTAATTATTTAATTAATTCATCTTCTTTTATTTCTTCTATTAATTAAATAATCTTAATTATTTAATTAAATAACATTGTCTTTATTTCTTCTAATTAATTAAATAAACGCTTGTTATTTAATTATCTTACTAATTAACCATATTCTTCCGATTAAATTAAATAAATCATTATTTAATTTATTCTTTATCATGCTTCAACTATAATTAGATAAATTCTTTTATTTATTTAATTATTCATTTAAAATCCCCTTCGCCACTTAATTTTATTTATTTAATTATCCTTCGAATATTGTCTCTTGAATTAAATGAATTATTTAATTCATTAATTCTATTTTAATACATTCCTCTCTATATTTGTGATAATTATGTGAGTTATCTAAGCATTCACTTTTTCTAATTCTCAACATCTATTTTAATCATTCAGCTAACTGATTTGATGTCTCGAAAGTGGCATCTTCTAGTAATCTCTTCGTAATCATGCAATGCCCAGCCCAACTCATTTTATGTACATGCATATTAATTAAATATTCTTATTTAATTACTAAATGTTAAAGCGTAGATTCAACAGAGTTTATGATCAATCTTTATCTTTGTCATGCAAATATATTTCTAATGTTTTCGAATGCCGAACTAAAGATTAAATCATTCATTTAATCTTTAATTCTATTTTCTAATTTGAATCACCTATGTCATCAATGCTGGGCTAACATAATGCATGTCCACCTCTTAATCTCAACCTATTCACATATCTTGGGTCATTGCTCAATAATCAATTTTCTATAAATTGATTTGTCATTCTTCATTCCAATCTTCATGACTTGATAACTTCTTTGAGAGCACTTGTCTGAATTTCTATATTTTGCTAATCACTATCTTAGGCTATACTTGCACTAACTTGGAAAATTTGAGGGCAATTATACTACACAAGCAAAATGGAGAAGGGAAATTGAGAGATGATTCATGGAAATATGTTTGGAATTGGTGATTGTTCTAGTTTTAATTATGTTTTACTTTCCCATGCTATTTGCTGCTTAACCATTGAAATTTGCATTTTAGATTTAGTATTGCATGCATGTGTGCTTAATCTTGAACTGCTGTCTATTGTGCAAAGCGCTTCATTTTAGCGCTACATTTTGGTGAACCCGATGTGAAGACACCATCTTCGCAGAAATCCATAGATATTTTTAAGTTTTTGTTTTGTAGATTTTTCAAATGACGATGAAGTTTCTCAGACCGAATTGACTTTCCTAACCGCGATGAAGTTTCGACCACAATTGATTTACTTAATCACATTTGATGAGAAACGATGCATCTAAAAAATCATACACCGCGAATCGATATCCTCGGTCGCTAACCTAAAAAGAAACGATGCATCTCGCTAGTAAATAAAACGACGAATTGACCGGGTGTAAAATTTATTTTCGCTTCCGCAATCTAAAATTTTAATTGATTGTTATTGATATCTTATTTTCAGCGTGTGGCCTTTTCAGAGTTGACAAGATTTTTGCAAGACAATTGACGAAGACAATATTGAAAATTACTAATTAGTCTTTCTGCAGGACGTTTGTCGAAGACCCTAGTTAAATTTAAAACAGATTGTTTGGTAGTGTAGCAAATATTTCATTTGGATTAAAATTAACAAGTGTCTACTGTGTTTGGTGCAAAAGCACAAGTTTGGTCACCCTTACGATTTGGTACACTGAAGTATCCTCTCCCCTTGCACATCCGTGCGATCCTGGGTGTAAGAGAAACGGTTACCAACTCTAGAACTTGGGCCTGTTCTGGTGGGAAAAAGTACTCACCCCAGGATGTCTCAGACCAGTAGCACCCTGAACCCAAGGGACTTCTAGCCAGTATATAAAAGTGGGTTATTGGGGAAACCCCAAGAATCATGAGTGTGGTTCTGACGAGATGGATCTGAAAGGGGACTCGCGCCGTATGGATCACACCCCACAAATGGAATGCCCAAATTAAATACCCTTTGTTGTAGAGACAAACCTATTTGTGGCCATTGCTTGGTATTAGTGTAGGGTACAGTATCATGCCCGAAGATACTCACTATTGATCCCCTTGAGTAGAGATAGCGGTTCTTGGGAAGTCACTACCCAAAGAATTCATAATTGGTGTGCTCGAAAGATGTTAATGAGCCGTGGAGGGGAGCCAATGCCACCAAATTCCTAAGCTATCCGCTCTCGAGAAGGAAAGGTGTTCATCACCAATCCGGGGTATTTCAGTGAGCTATACCAAGT
Organism: Sequoia sempervirens; assembly: GCA_007258455.2. Classification (NCBI taxonomy): domain Eukaryota; kingdom Viridiplantae; phylum Streptophyta; class Pinopsida; order Cupressales; family Cupressaceae; genus Sequoia; species Sequoia sempervirens. Next base: position 9,932 of record VDFB02333838.1, on the reverse strand, counting down.
ATTCAAACCCTAGGCCTTTGGCCTATTAGGATGTGCTTGTCTGTTATCACTTTAAACGTTCTTTGAGTCCAAAATTGAAACTGAAAACACTTTGTCTTATGATTGTCTTTGATTGTTAGAATTTGATCAAGGAAAACGGAGTTAGTTTAAATTTCATGTCACTAAAAATGCACAGAGAGTCGCAACTATTCACCAGAAACACGCATCTAATTTTTAGAGTCGCATCTATTAGGTTTTGAGTCACATCTGTACTTTCTAAGTCGCATCTGTCAGTTTGGCTCGCATCTGATTTATATAAGTCGCATCTGGTTATTTTGAGCCGCATCTGTAATTTTTGAGTCGCATCTATTTTTTATGACTCACATCTGTTCTGGAAACACTGCATGCATTATATTCTGAGTCGCGTCTGCCATTTTGAGTCGCATCTAGTAATTTTGAGTCACATCTGTCAGTTTGGACCGCAATTGTTAAATTTGAAATGCATTTGTCTGATTACCAGAATAACCAAAATTCACTGTCACTGTCCAGTTAGCAGGGTTATACCAGTTTCAATGGTCTTCATACAAATAGTATTTGAAATAGAAACCTGAAACGATTTGCTCAATTTTGCATCCTTTAGGTTCATTTAGTCATTACCATAGTTGTCTTCAGTTAGAGTTTATCTTCATCTTAGGGTTCATATTACTTTGCATTAGACTTTTAGAGAGGTCACTTTTACAAACTTTAGGAGTAGTCCACCATCTATACTCTAGAAAGGTCATAGTGTCAACGAAATCTGTCATTGAACCTAGTCTTATCATCATATACTTTTTCCTACAGAGAGTCGTCCTAGCTCATTAGTCTAGTTAGGAAACTCAACTTGTCTTTGATCTTTGTCCTACATTGGTTCCTTGACTTATCTAAATTGTCACCTTGGTTTGACTTTAGGTAGTTGGTCCCTTCACCTTGGGTTTATAGAATTGATCATTTTAGAGTCTCACTTAGACTTCTTGCACCTTTAGAGTCTAGACTAGTATCATCATAGGACATCCCTTATTTTGCATAAGAAAACCCCAAAAACATAGAATAGAGTCATATAGTCTCTAGATATAGTCTTGCATTTCCCGCATATTGAGCTTGTCTTACATTGTTGAAACTAGGTCTAAGAGAAGAGAGAGAGAAAACATGTCGAACCCAAGCGAGTTCATCAACCCATTTTCTTCAAGACCTCATAAGACTCTATTACACAAATTCACCACTAGAAACACTCAAGGACATGTTACAACAAAAGACATAGAGGCTACCGCACAGGACCTTGAGTTTGCCTCTTTTGTAGATGAGTACCTAGCAAATGATCAAGCCAACGGTTCTTAGAAAATTGCTAGTCAAGGTGCTACCTTACCTCCGTGTGATTCGAGTATTAGTACCCTACAAACTCAACCTGGCCACAAGGGACAATACCACTTAATCGCTAGTACTACCATATCTCAAGTCAACACTCCACTCATGCCATCTAGCACGTCTACACAGAGTACGACAGTCCATACATCCCCATTTGGTACACCTACTATGACATCGGGATTTAGTTTCACTACAGGGGCTTCATCATCTATTCCCTTCGGTCCTCTTAGTGGGAGTAAAAGACCTAAAACATCAGCCCATACATCTTATGTCGGTGTCACAAGTGCGCAATCAACAACCACACCTACTGCTAGCATTATAGGTACCTTGCCACAGTCGATGGCCATACCTAGTGCTCAGGTCACTAGTACTATACCAAGGATTACACAAATAGGGGGCATTCCCTCCTTCCAATATGGCAATCAAAATCCACCTTTTCAGACTAGCAGTCAAAACCAATTTACATCGGTTCTGAATCAGAACCCCTTTTCACAGATTGGTAGTCAAAATCCGTCTACCCAAATTCCGGGCCAAAACTATTTCACATTGGTTCTAAATCAGAATCCCTTTGTACAGACTGGTACTCGACCCATCTGGCATGTAATCTGTGACAACATCAATCTATGCCGATTCCAAACCAGAATACATTTACCAACATTCTGAATCCAAATCCACCTCAGATGCCAACATTCAATCAAAACCCATCACGAGACTTTGGATTTCAGAATACATATATGGATCCGCATAATCCTTCTAGCACATCTTTGACTCAAGTTGACGTCCTACAAACACAAATGTAGGCATTACAAACGCAAATGGATAACATGTCAATGTCAACTAAGAAACTATTTTCACCAAAGCGATATATGCCCATTCCCTTTTGATAGATCATTGTACATGACACCTTTCCTCAATGGATATGTCATACCAAATCTTCCTAAGTACAATGGAAAATGTAATCCAGTAGAACATATCAGGGAATTTTCTACCATATGCATTGATGTTGCTTATGACCCCACATACCTTATGAGGCTATTTCCACGAGGTATTGTAGGGGTTGCACTAGAATGGTTTTCGGGTCTAGATTCTGGCATTAGATCATGGGGAGAACTATTCGAGAAGTTTGTGGAGCAATTCTCCTTCCACATTGACCATGAGATAAATATAGCAACCCTGTGCCACACAACACAAGATGAAGGTGAAACATTCATTGCTTTCTTCTAGAGATGGAGAACTATTGCTAGTAGATGTCATGTCGAGATACCTGAAAAACAAAAGGTTACAATGTTTCAAGAAAATCTTCATCCAAAACTCAGGAGTAACTTAAGGGTACATTGTTGCATATCTTTTTCGGAACTAGTGGAAAAGGGGGTGATAATATAGAAGGATCTTATTGAAAAGGGTGAAATCAAAATGACAACATCAAATAGAAGCCCAATCGTACAAAACACCCCCACTGATAGAAACAGATTCTGGTCTCGCAACAAAAATGTCACCGTGTGGTGGATGCTAAAACACTACAAGCAAAACCCCTCCTCACATTGAAAGTGGCCTCTTACAATTTTGCCAACACGCTTAAATTGATGTCAATCAACCTCCTAATGTGGTCCAAAAACACCTCAACGCCCACCACCAAGCGCGAGATTCCCCAGAATGTGAGTTCACTCCCTTAGGGGAACCCATTGAGTCGGTGTTCAAGCAACCGCTACAACACAACCTCATACAACCCAAGTAGTGGAACTAAGACAACACGTATCCTGCATTAAACTAACTTTTGGTGGGATGACAATGCCTTCAGGACTATCATAGGACAAAAGGGCATAACTCTACAAAATCACAATAACCGGCGAACATCATACAAGATCTTGTTGACAAAGAGAATCATTGAAGTAAGTGGACAAAACAAAAAGACATCAACAACACTCCATCATCAAGTCTTTTCGTGATCCACCATGACTATGGAAAGGAACCGGCCCCGCCTGAAAGTACTCAAGACCAATATGTCAGCCAATTATGCCAATATAAAACATGATATGATAGTGGTAAAATTATTCATTATGCCTTCGCGCCTCCAATGACAACATCACTACCATTACTATCAATGCTAATCCAGAATGTGCGGTCAATACTCGTCGTACTAAGTTTGTTATCCAAGGCCCTCCATCGCAGCAAACATCACAACCTTCCAAGTTACAATATAACCTACTTGACCAGTTGGGGAAGACCCCAGCCCAAATTTCAATCTTGGAATTGTTGCGTATCTCCCCTGAGCATCGGTCTATCCTCGATAAGGCTTTACAGAATACCACGGTCCCTAATGATCTTGATGTTAATCGTTTCCAGGAAATGGTCGGCTACTTGACCAATAATCATCATGCCACGTTTTCTGAACAAGACTATGCCACAGACAAGATGAACCACAATGACCCTTTACATCTAGAAGTCCTTGTTGATGACACCAAAGTTAGACGAGTTTTGGTAGATGGAGGAGCAGGGTTAAATCTATGCACTTTAAAACTAATTAAGGCATTAGGTATTTTAGAAGCATGCGTAGACATCACCAAGAGTATTGTCATTAAGGCTTATGATGATGAAGAAAGAAAATCAAAGGGGGTGGTAACACTTCCTATTAGAATTGGTCCTGCGGTAATGGAGACAAAGTTCCAGGTCTTGGATCTCACCCTCCCATATAACCTTTTGCTAGGTAGACCATGGATTCATGCCATGAAGGAAGTCCCTTCCACATATCATCAGTGCCTTAAATTCCCTTACAATGGCACTGAAATAACTATCGATGGTGATCCCAATCCTTTTCAGTATTGCACTAACCTAAAGGAGATCCCTCAACGCCAAGTACCAGTCAACCAAGAGGCCTCATCGTCTAATCCATCTTCTTATGTTGACCCGTCTACACTCACTCAAAAATCTATTGCACCTTCACTTCCCACTACTCCTAGGGTTGAGATCCAAGACAAGGGTTGTGGAGAGTATTATATGAAGACTTCCTATTGTGTTAGCCACTTGGTCCCTCCTAAGTCATATGGTTTGCCTACAACAGGTAGGGGACAGTCTATAATCACTATACATGTTCCCCCCACAACAACTTTCACTAAATGGGGTGAATTAAGCAAAGAGGCTGTAGATACAGAAGATGTTACTTCCTGGCTGTATAAGGAAGATAATCAAGAACCCCTTTTACTGTCTCATATTCCTACAAGACTATATGGAAAGGGTTTCAAAATCATGCAAAGCAAAGGATGTGATGGACAAAGTGGTTTAGGCTTAAACCAAGATGGTAGAATTGAACCAATATTTGTTTCTCAGTGGCCAAAAGGAGTAGGGCTAGGGTTTCAACCGATTCAGATTGGTGTTCCTAGTACTCCATTACCCTTACTTGAGGAAGTACGTGCTTCAGAAGACATTAAGACATCTCACGAACCAATAGACCAAAATCGTTGTAACTCTCCCGACTCTAATGATTATGAGTGGGATTCCTTATCCTCTACTTCTTCCATGGACCTTAACAAGTTATTTGGAGAACTTGACTTGATGCTAAGTTCCTCACCAAACCCCTTAAATTCCTGTCCACCAAAGAAAATGACAAAAGAGGAGTGGTTTAAACACTACTATTGGGAATCACTTGATCCTACATCTTGGCAACCTGAGCCACCTCTTTCTGATTGTCAAACCTTGGCATTAGGCCCACCTATTTATCCACCTAGACCCAAACCCAAGAGCAAAAAGGACTTGGTACAAGACTTTTGTGATCACATGAATAACTCAGTCCTTACCTTGACCCCATCAGATTTTGATAACTCTGACGATGACATACCCTTAGTTTATCCCCAACTCATTGATTGGGATCAACAAGATACACCCATTTTAGATACCTTTGAGAACGACGAAGCGATTGCTCAGTTCCTGGGATTACGTGAAGGCATACCTAAGGGCGATCATAAAGCTGGTTTTACCATTGACTTAGACAATAAAGCATATTTTGGGGAATCTGTTCAACCCTCCAGTCGCAAAAATGAGAAAAAGAATAAACAAGATAAAAAGGATGATTCTCTAGGTGAAAACCGAAAGGCACCTCTAGACAATAAAAAAATAAAAAGAAAGGATGCATCCGAAGGTGAAAACCTCTCTGAGGCACCTAAGGATGGAGGTTTGAACATTCTTCCCATTACATAGGAAAAGTCACCTATGCTCGTGGAAGAAACTGTAGAGGTCAACATAGGCACAAAAGAGAATCCACGACTGGTTTATTTTGCAGCGTCATTGACAACAGAAGAAAAACCTGAGTTCCACGACTTCTTTGCACAGAGACAGATCAATTTTGCTTGGTCATATGCGGACATGCCAGGGTTAGATCCTGAACTTGTTCTACACCATTTACCTTTACAACCAGGTGCCAAACCAGTGAAACAGAAGTTGAGAAAAATGCATCCACAGATTGCTTTATTAGTCAAGGCAGAACTTAAGAAACTCTTAGACGTTGGTTTTATCAGACCTATCGACTATGCAGATTGGATTTCCAATCTTATACCAGTTACCAAACCAGCTGGGGGCATCCGCATCTACACTGATTTTAGAGATATCAACAAGGCTTGTCCTAAGGATGACTTCCCTTTGCCTAACATAGACATGATAGTTGACATGACAGCAGGATATGAGATGTTGTCCCTTATGGATGGATTCTCAGGATATAACCAAATAAAAATTGCAGCTCAAGATCAACATAAAACGGCCTTTACTTGTCCTTGGGGAACGTATTGCTGGAATGTTATGCCCTTCGGACTCAAAAATGCAGGAGCAACCTATCAGCGTGCCATGACTACTATCTTTCATGATCTAGTACACACTTGTATGGAGGATTATGTCGATGACCTTATTGTAAAATCTAAGACAAGGGCAGAACATTTACAGGTTTTAGACAAGGTATTTCAGAGACTGGAGAAGTATAATGTGAGACTCAACCCAAAGAAATGTGTGTTTGGAGTCAAGTCAGGAAAGCTGTTAGGTTATATCATTTCAAGACGAGGTATTGAAGTGGATCCAGCTAAGGTGAAAGCAATCATGGACATGCCACCACCCAACAATCTCAGTCAACTAAGAACATTACAGGGAAGGTTGCAATCTATCAGAAGGTTTATAGTGCAACTAGCAGACAAGACACATCCTTTTCAACACCTTCTTCAGAAAGGAGTACCATTTGCATGGACAGCTAAGTGTGGAGAAGCTTTTCAATTGATTAAAGAATATTTACTTACACCACCTGTCTTAATGCCACCTGTTGAGGGAAGACCATTGATTCTGTATATCATAGCAACCCATTCATCACTCAGAGCATTGCTTGCACAGAATGACGATGAAGGTCATGAACGGGCAGTCTATTATATCAGTCAGACTTTGGTTGGTTATGAGCTTAACTATAGCAACATTGAACGTGCCTGTCTTGCAGTAGTATTTGCTACCCAAAAACTAAGGCACTACATGCTAAACCATCAAACAATGTTGATTGCTAAAATAGATCCTCTGAAATATCTTCTCAGTAAGGTAGCATTAACAGGACGACTGGCTAAGTGGGTTATGATACTTAGTGAGTATGATATCCAGTATGTAGAAAGAAAGGCTATTAAAGGACAGGTCATTGCTGATCAATTAGCTGACGCACCAATACAGGCAGATCACCCATTAGTGGCAGACTTTCCTGATGAGTTCATATTCACTTTTGACACAAACATAACATGGAAACTATACTTTGATGGCTCACATACAAATCATGGTTCAGGGGCTGGGATATTGTTTATCACACCACAGGGTGATTCCATCCCTAAATCATTCAGAATTGCATTTCCATGCACGAACAACATGGCGGAGTATGAAGCTTTAGTGACAGGTTTACGCATGGCAGTCAAGTGGAAACTCAAGAACCTATAGGTATATGGTGATTCTCAATTAGTAATAAGACAGGTAAATGATGATTATGAGACTAAGGATGAGAAGCTTGCTCCGTACAAGCGCATGGCTGATAGTTTTAAAGAGTACTTTGACAAAGTCGAGTTTCATCAAATACCTCATGTTTTAAACAAAGCAGCAGACGCTATGGCTACAATTGCCTCACTCCTTGACATTCCTAACAATGTGCCTAAGTTTGAGTTCTTGGTCGAACAGCTTTTGGTCCCCGCCTACGATATCCCCGATTCTGAAATGGTGTGTGACATTGTTGGTCCTAATTCTCCATGGTACAAAGAAATCTATGATTACCTTCATGCCGAAGTCATCCCCATTGGCCTATCCAATAACCAACGTAGGACATTCCTTTGCAAGTCAGCTAAATACACCATCGTCGGAGACACTTTATATAGACGCGCCTTAGATAATACCCTGTTGAGATGTCTTGATTCTGCTGAAGCACAAGCAACCTTGCATGGGGTGCATGAGGGTATATGTGGTTCCCATTCTAGTGGTCCTACCTTAGCTAAAAAGATTGAGACTGGGTTACTATTGGCCTACTATGGAAAAAGACTCATATGTCTTTGTAACAAAATGTCGCCAATGCCAAGTTCATGGAGATTTGATACATGCCCCAGCACAGGAGCTACGTCCTATCACGTCACCATGGCCCTTCGCCCAATGGGGACTCGACCTCATAGGTAAAATCCACCCTACATCATCAAATGGACACAAGTTCATTATCACTGCCACTGAGTACTTTACGAAGTGGATTGAAGCCATTCCCATGACATACATTACTGGCACACAGATTTCTAGATTCATCTTGAACTATATCATTTGTCGGTATGGTGTCCCTCAGTCCATAATCACTGATAATGGCCATCCATTTAAGAACCAAGAAGTCCATCACTTGTGTGATCAATTTCATATTCAACATCACTTCTCTACTCCATACTACCCACAAGGTAACGGCCAAGCGGAGGCGTCTAATAAGACCATCATTAGAATCCTCAAGAAGACTGTCAATGATGCTGGTCGTGACTGGCATTTGCAGCTCAACCCAGCCTTATGGGCTTATCGTACAAGTATCTGTACTCCCACTGGTGCTACCCCATACTCACTTGTCTTTGGATCTGAAGCCATTTTGCCTATTGAGGTCGAGATTCCTTCCCTAAGGGTATCCCTGAAAGGCCACATTGATGATGAAGAGTATCGAGTGTCGAGACTCCATGAACTAGAATTCCTGGATGAGCGAAGACAAAAGGCACTGGACCATCTCCAAGCATATCAGAATCGCCTTCACCGTAGCTATAACAGGAGGGTCTTAAACAGAAATTTTGACATTGGAGACCTGGTTTTAATGGAGAACCCAAAGAATCAAGCAGAAAGAGACAAACCAGGAAAGTTTGAACCTAATTGGTTGGGACCTTATGTTGTTACAGAAGCTTTTGGATCAGGAGTGTACCAACTCTCTACTCCTGAAGGCGAACCATTGTCCTCACCAATCAATAGTATGCATCTGAAGAAGTTCTACGCATAGCTTCTGGGAGCCTTTGTCTTATTTAGCAAAATACAAAAAAATTAAAAAATCAAAAAAATCGTTATCAAGGTGAAAACCTGGCAAATAGGCATCTTGGTAACACCAAAAAAAAATTAGTTAATATGGAAAATAGTAAAGACAAATCAATCATCCTATAGTGAAAACCACTTTGGTGGCGCTTTGGATAGGTGCCTTGGTGAAAACCTGGCAAACAGGCGCCATGTGTACTCGACTCTGCTCCTGTGTCTACTATTATTCTAATCTATCTTGTACATACATCACTTATCTGTACATAGTCCTTATCCATGTATATAGCTTATATCCTTGTATATAGTCCTCATCCGTGTATATAGCCCACCTTCGTGTACATAGTCCACTACTCAGTACATATCCCATATCTTTCATATCCATCACTTGTATATATCATTCATAATAAGTGGTAATCCTTCCCATAACTTGGAACGATTGACATCGAGAGCATTTCCTATCCCTCGTTTTACCCTCTTCATAGTCAGTTGGTCTTATACTCGACTGGGGGCAAACACTTGACATGTGTCATATTGGTTCTTACATTGGTTGTGTTGAAGACGTCAAACCATGGAAAATCCACGAACATCGCACAATGACCTGAGAAAACACAAAAACATCAGAAAACTTCAAAAAGACAAAAAAATCATAATATTTCAAAAATCCAAAAACAGAGTCAGAATCAGTCGCACTTGTTAGTCTTTGTCGTTTGTTGAACTACGTTGCCTCTACGACTAGACGTAGGCAAGGCCATCTGCCGATGTGCCCCCGAGGCATTAGGTCAGTCCGTTTAGGTTTGTCTGTATAAAGTCATGCGTTAATCCATCTATCTATATGACAAGGTCATTGGTCGTGTCGAACTACGAGGTCTCTGCGTGTACAACGTAGGCAAGGCACATCACACGATGAGCCCCCGAGGCCGCACTAGGTCAGTCCTTTAGGGTTTTGTCGTCACACACAGTCAATTGTCAACACGTCATATCAAGTCATGCATCAATCTGGTCAACAAGTCAGCAATGTCTCTAAG
>VDFB02333837.1:0-18114 GCA_007258455.2 Sequoia sempervirens | reverse complement strand
AATGAACTGACAGTGTAGTCTCAACTAACTCACATCAATGTGGAAGTCGTACATTTCACTACTTTGGCCAAAGTATTCTCATTCAGTACTTCGAATGAAGGTTATCTATCATAAACACTACTCAAGGCTGATTTGACTTAAGGCTTCCTTACTCTACGCATAGGTTTTGACCTTCAATGGGTGAATCCGTCACCCCAAACATCCTACAATCATACTAACCTACTAGAAATGAAACAGCATAGCAAGTATTCACAAAATCCTCTCCTATTCGGGAAATCTTTATCCTAGGAGTACTCAAGCTTATCCAAGTTAACATAATAACTTAAGTTGAAAAGACCTTGCTTGACCACTGTCTTCATTTCGTTCCTAGTATATATTAACTAGTAAGGCCATATTCTCCTCATATGGTGTTCATTCAGTTAATGCAATCACACAAGTATGCACCTTCTATCCTTCTTTATCTAAATGCCTTATTTATACTTTTCATAGTAAAAATGCATCTTTTAAACTCTAAACATCATATTCCCTAGATGCAAGCTATTATGTTGAATATTGAACATACAGTCGGAGTTCAAGAACATATACCTATTTAAGCACAGTCATAAAACATAATCTTTTTAAAATATGTGAGAATTAAAAGTGCATTGGATAGTAAAAGAATATCCCATGCCTAGATTAAAGCTTTTCCCAAAAGTTGTTGAACTCAGGTAATTCGCACAGCACTTCCAGCACTTTGAATTAGCTTGGGAAAATTCTCTTTCCAGTTTCTGCCTTTCTCACATAGAAATTCCCCATCAATTCACTAAACTTCACTCAGTATTCTCTCTAAACTTCTCACTCAAAATTGTGTAATTCAACTGGTAATGATACAACTGAATTTAAGAATAAAAACTCAAAAGAAACAATTGTGAAGAATTGGTAATTCACAGCTCGCAGGAAATTATAATTCACTCTCAGAAAATAGAAACTCTCAGCAATATGTAAACTCAAGAAATATAAGGAACCCTCTGTAAATATATGATTCTCAGAAATGTGCAACTCTCAGCAGAAAGAAAGTACTCAAGAATTACAAATAAACTCTCAGAAAACTAGACAAATTCGAATTCCTCAGCAACACTACAAAACTCACTTGCAAGAGATGAAATTCGACTTCTAAGATTGTGTGTTGATGAATGAACAGGGCGGCCCTTTTATAGTGTCTCTACCCAACGCATTTCCTCTTCTTATGGCGTATAAAATGCCAAACAAGGCTTTAGACTGATTCAAATATGAAATGTGGCAAATCCTAGAGGTGATTCGACCTTCTTTTGTGACAGCAAATGAAGAATGATTCAACATTGCACAAATAAAACTCAGAAACATGTAATGATCCGGACAAATTTTTTTTTGTTTTTAGCAATGAGATTACAATTCAACACGCACCCGTTAAGGTTAGCTCCAAACCAAAACGATGCGGAAAGTAACTCTAACCAGAATGTACACCAGGATCCTGTTGACGTGGTTTTTGAGACCGCACCAACACAGAATAAAGTCTCCCAATGGACGCTCTATCCTCTCTTGAACAAAGTATTCAGCATGCTAAGATTGCGAGTAAGATCATGCTTTCAACCTACAATTCCTTTGAGTGCGAATAGGCTCGCTTTGGCTCGATGTGATATTGCCGGGTATGTCAAGGGGACTTACACAATTGTTCGACGGCTAACAACAAAACAAGAGGACTAAGAGCTTTCTGCAGGTGATCCAAATGATTTATGTGTGAGCAAGTTTCCTAATTCTAACTCGAAATGAACCGTAATTTAAAAAGGGTGTAGGGCCTACAGTTTATAGTTCTATTCTAAATGCAGGATATGTGGAGCTTTTGTTTCATTAGACTTCAACCAGATTTCACCTAGCCTCGGCCGACACCAAGAAAAATCGGTGCAATCTTCAAGGGATAGCAAAAGATGTTCAAGTTATAATTTAACATACATACACCATCAGAACGACGCATATAAGTATGTAAACCACAACCGAAGTTAAACTCAATGTAATGTCCAGTTGACCACACAAGGCGAACTTATCATCAACAAGCCGCTAGTGGTATGGAATAAAGCCAAGCTATCTCAATAAAACACCACACACCAAAGTAAGCTACTTGCATGAATTTAAGCTACTTGGATACGAAAGGAAGAAGAAACCTTGCTAGCATTTCATGACAAGACGAATTCCATCATCAATGAAAAGATTCATTATCATAAAATGTGTTACAATAACACCTCAAAAGTTTTCAAAGGAAAACTTCTTCTTCTCCAAATTATGCAAAAATGCCCTACAATGCTACACTACTAACTCTAATACTAATACTCTCTCAATGTCTACTATCCCAATGTCTAATCTAATGAATTACAAATGAGGGGGACTCCCCCTTTATATAGCTAGCCAAGTCCCAAAAGACGGCTAGGGTTACAATCAATAGAGTGGCCAGAATCGTGCCACCTCAGCCCTAAATAATATTGCCCTAAAACCGCCACAGAGGAGAGGGGTAATAAATGCGCCATAATGTCCACCATCATCCTTCTAGAAGATTCCATTTGTAGATGCGTTCACACTGTTCTCGATCTTCTTTCTTGGCGTTGTTCTTTGATTTCTTCCACTTGAGGGTTTTCATCTTCATTACTTCGAAAGTTATACTAAGTCTTAACATCTCTAGCCATTTTCTTGCAAATTTTCTCCTTCTCGAGATTGAAACTCATCTTCATCGCGGGTTTCCACTCTTCGCATCGTAAGCTTAGGTTTCAACATTTCTCCTCGCGAAAACAAGCAGGAGAAGAGACCATCATTTCATAATATAAATTCAACTTACTTCCACCGATTATGCCTTGATCTCCGTTACCATCGCCAACTTCTCTTGTTCAAATTTTCATGCCTTAGCCAATTTTTCTTTCAATCCATCCTCTTCGCGCTGTCATCTTCAACCGGTGATCTTCAAGAAATTCATTTCACTACCGGAGCTCGATAACCCTCGATTTTATTCATTTCGCTCAAGAAAACTATTCACGGTGATCAGCTAAATTCACCTTAGGCGCTTTCAAATTCATCGCCCTGAGGATCTTACCTTGAAAACACATTTTCTTTCATTTTGCCTTTATAGAAAATTTTCAAATTTCCCTAGGAAAATTCATCAACTGTGCTCCATCTAAATCTTCTTCATCCTAAAAACTCTATGTCGTAGAAGACCTAAATCAACTCCTCATCGGGTAATCTTCGACACCGTAATAGAAAATTTTCCCTTTAACGGTCGACCATGGGTACCCAACCTAACGGTTCATTTAATTTTCTTTGAATTTTGAACCTTAGGAAAAATATTCTTTTCAACAATTTGTCCTCGTTCTTCAATCCCCTCTGAGAATTTTGCTCTGACTTGGAAAATTTGTATCAATTCTGTGCAGCTGGCAATCACTGACTTCACCTCTGGCAACTCTGCTCATGTTTCAGGAAAATTCCATCACCTCTCTAGACTTGGGCATTTTTCTAAGGGAGAAAATATTTTGTGCCTTAGAAAAATTTTGAATCACTTCGAAAATCTTGCCTTAGAAAATTTTATCCAACTTGATCAACTTTGCCTGTGAAAATATCAACCTCACTTAGAAATTTTTTTCATTAAGGCGCCTGGCACACTAGGAAAAATATTATCACGCCTAGGAAAACATCTTCAACACCTTGCAATATTCTCACACATATCAACTTGGGCGCTTATTTGAAACTACGCCTAGCATATTACTTCACTCAACATATTATCACGCCTTAGCATATTATCTTCACCACGCCTTGAAATATTTTTAACCACATTTTACCTCATTTACCAGCTTCATTTACTTTTATCATCCTAACTTGGGCGCATTTAGGCATGCAAGGAGGATGGGCGCAAATTTGAGGTGGTGGAGGATGAAATACGTTGACCCTTTGACTTACTCTTGCTTGCTTTGATTCATGGGCGCATTTTGCATGTATAGAGGGATGAAACTTCAAGCGCCACCTTGACTTCCTTATTTTGTCTTTACTTGCCATGCTTTGGGCGCATTTTCATGTAGGAGGAGGACGAATAGTGTTGACCCCTTTGACTTATTCTTTTTTAGGCGCATTTCAGCTTGCTGAAAGGTGGAATCTTCTCCAACGCATTAGCTTTTGTCCTTACATGCCCTGATTTGGGCGCATTTCAGCATGCATGGAGGACGAATTTTGTTGACCTTTTGACCTTTTTGGGCGCATTTCCTACTTGATGGAGGATGGGCGCAAATGGAGGGTGATGGAGGATATTTCCAACACTTAGAAAATTTTTGCTATAACTCTTTCAAAGTGGGCGCATTTTAGCATGGCTGAAGGATGAACATCTTTGACTTTTCTTTGACTTCCTTGTGAGTGGGCGCATTTTACTAGTGAAGGAGGATAAAGTTTATACTTAGAACTTTTTTCATGCTCTCAACCTCCCTTGGGCGCATTTTGGCATGAGAGCAGGATAAAAATCTTTGACTTTCTTTGACTCACTTGTTTTGGGCGCATTTTGCCTAGGCAAGTGGATAAGCATTTCACACTTAGAAATTTTTATTTTTTTTTAACCCTTTCCTCTTCAAGTTGGGCGCATTTTGCCCAGGCAGGAGGATGAGACACCTGAGTCATAAAATTTTGGCATCTGGTGCTTGAGGGCGCATTTAGCCTATGCTGAAGGATGAAGTCCCATACTTAGCCACTTTTCTCGACCTCTGCCAGCCTGCCTCATGTCCTGCTATTTATAGTAAGCTCCTCAATTTTGCACTTCTGAAGCTCGGATCAACTTGAAATTTTAAACATAGCTTCTTCATAACCTTATCAACCTGTCGGCACTGCCACTTTTAGTCACCCTGCTATTTATAGCCTGTTTCTGAAGGTGATTTACTATAAATAGTAAGCTCATGTTTCTGATAGCTCCCAAGCTCCGATCGAGTTGAAATTTGAATGAGGCGATCCTCACCACGCGCGGACCCTATCATCACGAATAATCGGGATGCATGCAACCGATTTACTATTTTTAGTATACAAGTTTCAATTTGACTTTACTATACAGTGCTCCGCTTGACCTCTTCGAATTTTACCGCCAGATAGCTCCTCAAGAACGCCGGACAAGGGTGGTTTACACCGGATTTTCAAGATTTTGACTTTTGATGCCTATTTTTAGGTCTCAAGCTGGAACCCTAATTTGCATTGTGCATGCATATCAAAGATTCGCTTTCTTCGCTTGGCATTGCGACGTACTTCGGGTGGATCCTCAACTGTCGGAAGCTTACCGCCGGACAATAATTCCCGCTAAAAATAGTTCCCATCGAAAGTGAGAATCCGCTTTGTATACAATACACCATCGCTAAGCTCTCTGAAAACCCATCGCAGAATCACCCGACATGCAAAAGAAACCTCGGCGAGCAAACCCTAAAAATAGCTCCTGGCAGTTAATCGAAAGTAGTCGCCTCTTTGCCTTGCATGTTACACCATTATGGTTGGGTCCTAAAACCCGTATAAATATCCGACATGCAAGAAAATCCTCAAGACTGCACTCAAATTCATCCCTAAGTCGGATCGCTAAAAATAGTAGTTATTTGTTTTCGCCAAATTTGGTGCATGCAAGCAAATTTGATATACTCAATGCGCAGATGATCTAATTCTCAAAATGTTGATCAATCGCTCTGTAATTTCACACTTACTAAAAATAGTAAGTACCTTGTGAATCGGATGAAAATTCGCCGAGCCCGCTAGAAACATACGACAACAATAAATGCCAAGCTCAATTTTCAATGTATTCACCTCGTTTGACTTCAAATTGGCTGGAAAGACTCAAACCCTAATTTCAGACTTGGCCAAATTCATGTTGAAGCTTGCAGACGGGAATGTCCCCAGGAAGCAGACCATAGAAAAGAGACAGACGGAGAGAGAGAGAGACACAAAACCAAAGCCAAAATGACCAAAATGGAGCAAAATTTAGGGGTCCCCATCTTGAATGGGGCTTTATGTGCAGTGCTGTCACAACATCCCGGAAGGTGGGCAAGGTGTGAGCATTGGTCGAGGATCTAATGCAGATGCAAACTAAAGGGAACTCTAACCAAGAATGCGCCTGTGCAGACGAGCATATGGTCAGAGGATCAATGCATGACGAACAGAATGTAACCCTAACCAAGAATGGCGCCGAGTGATGGCAAGCATATGGTCAGAGGGTCCCTAAACTATATAACTGAAAGTAAATGGGCGGCAAGCCAGCCTCTTCCACTTATGCAGCGGGTATTACAATAAGTAGATGGAAGATAAAATGGAGAATTGTTGTTAGTACTACTAAACAGCTTACAATATATCAGAATGCTTTGCCAGAGCCCAATATTTCAAGTTCTTCAATGCTGCAATAACCTAGAAGACTTTCACATTGCATAACCAACCCCTCTAGACTCAGACTACTCCCAAATCTGCAATTGCATATGACTGATATAACAGAACAGCGACTAAAATGAGTAATCAGCAACAGCATAACTCAACTAAATGCACATATCTAGCTCACAACTCAACCAAATGACGAGATATCAGTTGCAACAAGCTCTAAGAATGATGGCGCCCATGTTAAGACAAAGAAACCCACCCAAAATACCTCTATTTATTTTTGCACGGAAACCAAGGCTCACCCAAATGGTACGGCCCAGCAGCAAGGGCGATCTTTCTCTATAAAATCAGGGACACTTCAATAAAATCTGCAAATTAGCTAGAATGGTCGCCCCTCATAAACAGAAAGATAGAAACAATACCCATAACGATAGCATTTTTATTTCTCGAATTATGAGTAAATCTTACATTCTTCAATGACATTCAGCAACTCCAGAAATGAGACAGAAAATGCAAAACTAGAACTCCAAATGCAAATACTAAACTGAAAATGTAAATCAAACCTATTACAAGCTAACCTCTCAACTAGTTGCTATCTTTCAAGCAAGAAGATGAGCCAATGCTAGGGGGTGTGCTTTCCTCGAAGCGAGTGCCTGAAGACAATTCAGCAGCATAACGATGTGGTAGACAAAAGATCCCAAATGAAAAGCTGAGGCCTGAATATAAAGACATGAAGAGAACCTTCTAGAAGCTTCAAGAAGGGCGCCCAAAACCCTAATTTTGAATTCAACATTTCCCTCCAAAAGAAGGCGTCCTTTTTCCTTAATGAAATATTTCACTTTTTAATAAAAGTCAATCCCTCAAGTAGGCGTCCATTTCACTTAGCTCAATATTTGACTTTTAAAACATAATTTATCTCACAATGACGCCTTGACCCTTTAAGTCCCCTTTTTAAAAACAACATGAAGTTGTACTGCTAGGTAAAGGGGTGTTATAATATTAAAATATAATATTATAATGAAAAATACTTATCTCTCCAAGAAAATTGCACCCAAGGCCAAAAACTGAAGTGCTAGCTGAACCAACTGAAGAAGAAGATCAACTGAACTGAACCCAACCTGTCCACTGCTAAAAATAGAATTTACTAAAAATAGTAAATTCATGAAGTTGCTCGGAATGCCAAACTAACCATACCACTGCGAAGCTCTCTGAAAACCCAGAAAGAATCCGCAATCAGAATTCCAAACTTCAAGCAACAACCTCCTCAAAATTAGGAAACCCTAATTTCACCATCCGAGTAGCCTACGGGTCTCCGGAATAGGCCAATGGTCAACAAAAACGATCACATTTGAGAAGGGGACATTACAAAACATGACACCTGCAATCCATGTTGCCAAATTATAGGGTTCAATTGCCAAATACCCAGCTCAAACAAAGTTCTCTGACCTGGTCATGGCGTGAGAGTTCCAGGTCGCGCACATTACTTCTCACGGCAATTTCTTTCATTTCTTTTTATTTCCTCTTCTAAAATTTCATATAGTTCAAAATGAAATATTTCAATTTGGCATGATTTGCCAAAGAGGTTCAATTCAAATAAAAGACTAATATTTCTTCACTATGAATTAATCGATTTCCCATAGTTATCAAGAAATATCTAACATTGATTTAGAAATAAAGTCTTTCATTACCATGTATCGATTTCTTACTTTAAATCAAAATCAAATCAATTTAAATTATATATATATATATATATATATTTTAATTATATAATTATATATTTTTACTATAGTTTTATTTTACCTAAATATATATGTATGTATATATATATATTTAAATTTTACAATTTAAATATGTTTATATATACATATATATATATTGGTAAATACTATAGTATATATATATATATTTATATAATATTAAATATATATATATATATACTTTTACACATATAAATATATACCTATTTACATATTTGATTGACAAATACGTATATTGCGAGCCAGTCAGCATACTTTCAATATACATATCTATGTATATGTATATATATTTATAGATGTAAATTCCAAGGCAATATTAAAATAATATTATTAACATCCACATATATCAGGTTGGTTGTGGGTATATATATATACATGTATATACGTTTGTATATTTTCCTCTATGTACGCGTATACGTAAGTATATTATATCGATGTACTCGTACGAGCATATCCATTTGCCCTCATACATTTGTATCGACATGAATATGCCTACGGATACGTGTATATACTATATACATGTATACATGCCTACCTCCTAACCAATAATGTAATATCATAAACAGATACACAGATAGGCATCACTTATACATGCATTCAGAAGTAGACAAGACTCCAAATGTCAACATACAAGCCTACGGATGACTTACCCATAACTCAACAAACTGACTTAGCTTACTCAGTCTAAGGGACGTGTGTGTATGCTCAAATGGTACTCGTTACTATTTACCCTACCAAGCTCCTCCCCGAGTGATATTTCTCCTCTACCTGGAGGAATGGTCCTCTTACTTGCACACCATGACACGACAACGGGAGTCATATGCTCATAACAAAGCAGTATACATAAAACATCTCAAAAGTTAGAATAAACAGTAATCAAGAATTACATCAATAGAAGTATCAGTCAAATGAGACAATCATTTAAATAGAACAACATTCATTTGATAACAAGAACAACATGTTTTATTCATCTAAATGATTCAATCATTACAATTCATTGCCCTATGCAATAGTAGCTATACAATCGGGGTGTAACAGTTTTTATGACCACTTTTCAGCACCTTAAGCCTAGTGACACTTTATCTACACACTTGAACACTTTTTTAAATAATTAAATATAAGTTGTCATTTATTTTCACTTTTTTTTTATTATTTTAATATTTAATTATTTAATTAATTTTCCCCTTTAAACCATCTCAAGGTCTTACAAAAAATATTAAAATAGTCCAATTAAACTATCTTGGTAATTCCATTATTTCCACCAACTCCTTACGTGCATAGGACTTTAGTCTATGGAAAGTTGGCGCTATCCAAGGATGATGGACCTCTCCAATAAGATTGGAGTTCTCCTAGAATGTCATATTCGCACACAAAAAGTGAAATATACCGAGCCAAATTTTTTTTCGATTTTTCAATTGCAAGTTACAATTAACAAGCACCCGTTAAGGTTAGCTCATAAACCAAAACGATGCTGAAAGCAACTCTAACCAGAATGTACACCAGGATCCCGATGTGGGCAAGGTGTGAGCATTGGTCAGAGGATCTTAAGGAAAATGCTGATACAAAGAACTCTAACCAAGAATGCGCCAGATGACGGCGAGCATATGGTCAGAGGATCCCTATCTATTGCAATACCGAAAGTAAACTCAACACCAAGTATGTGCTACTCAATCCAAGATGGAGATGAGGTGACCATATGGTGGAGACTTATGAAATTACAATGCAAATTAAGTAAACAGGCGGCAAGCCAGCCTCTTCCACTTATTCAGTGGGCAGTTACAAGCATGAGAATTGCAAGAATAAGAAAGATGCTGACAGTACTACTGTTCAGCTTACAATATGTTGAATAATGCCTGCAAGATCAAGAATTAGAGATTCTCAAAGAGCTGCAATAGTAAGGATGTCGTCCAATAGATCAATTGTGAAGTTCTAACACCCACCCATCAATTAATAATTTCCCAAAGTCTCGACAAGACGCACTGCCAAAATACGAATATCGTGACCCGCCCTGGAATAACTGGCGATGACCCACCCCAACACTTACGGACCAACAGAATGGCACGATATCACCAGCGGCCCATACTGGCACCGGTCGATTAATGGCACCATGTCCGCTATGTCTTCAACAACTCCAGAAAATAACATGAAATGCAAATAACTGAACTACAAATGCATTAACTCACAACAAAGCAATCCTCACTACAAAAATCACTCAAAAACAAGCAAACCTCTCCACTGGGTGCTATCTCACAAGCACGAAGTTGAGCCAAGCTAGGAGGCATTCATTCCTCGAAGCAATCCTCTCACCATTTCGGCAGCATAACTTTACTCAAGATGTCAGATAATGCAAATGAAGACCAAGACCTCCTTTTATAACTTTGTGAGGGCTCACCAGTAGCTTCTAGAAACCCTGCTTTTCAAATTTAAAATAACTCCTTTTCCCTCCAAGGATGGCGTCCCTCTTTCCAAGGTCAATTTGACTTTTTAATTTAAAAATAATCTCTCCAATAAGATAGGCGTCCCTTTTTCCCAAGCATTGTTTTTGCCTTTAGAAAATATTAAATCAATTACATGAGGCGCCACCCATAAAGACCACCTTTTAAAACAACATAAGTTCAATCACTAGGCTAAGGGGGGGTCAACAGCAAAATATAACATTAGAATGTGACTTTATTAAAATAATTCAACTTATCTCTCCAAACGTGCCCCAAAGCCAAAGTTGAGCAATCCAACTGAACATATTGAAGTAGAAGGCCAATCGTGCCGAAACCAACAGGACTACTGCCAGAAATAGAATTTACTAAAAATAGTAAATTCGTGAAAGTGCTCAGAATGCCAAGAAAAACACATCACCGAAAAGCTCACGAAAAACCTAGAAGGGATCCGCAGTTCAATCACCAATCCGTGAGCAAAAGAAACCACCAACCAAGAAACCCTAATTTCACCACTGAGAAGCCTACGGGTCTCCAGAATAGGCCAACGGTCAACAGAAGAAGTCATGCTCGAGAAGGGGACATTACAAAAAGTACTATTGTACATTTCTAGGCTCCATGAACTCACTACCGTTTTCAAAATTTCTTTTTGAGAAAGCAATTATTCTCCAAAAAATTTGGAGTTTCCAAGAATGTTGGAATGGACCAAAAAAAGGGGACATTACATATATTATTAATATTAATCATTGAAAACTCAATCCTCCATATATACTTAAAATCATTAGCATAAAATCATCTCATAAATCAAAAGGAAACTCCACACCAACTGAAATATATATTGAAATTCCATGCAACAAGAAACTGAAATTGGAAGATCTCTCAATCTACAATCATTCAACTCTATGTTGATCTCTAGATGAAATCACTTAAATGGCTAGGAGAGTTTTGATCCCTGAAACCATCTTGCCAAAAAGGGTTTTCATCCTTAGGGAAAGAAGAACTTACATTCATCCTCTTCAAAGAAAAAATTGATAAAAATGAACAAGAAGACCCTTTTTTATGTTCAATCCTTCTTATATAACTTTTTGAGAGAATATAATATAAATTGATATTTTTCTTTTAATATTTTCCCTTAATGTCATAAAATTATAAAAGTGTCTTTTTAAATAACTACTTTTACGACCTTGGTCCTTGCAACACTTTTTAACCACTCTTATAACAACTTTTTAAAATAATTAAATATAACGTAAAGTTACTTTTCAACAGCTTAAATTTATTTATTTCCCTTTCCACCACTTCATTAGCCTACAAAAAAAGCTAAGGAAATAGGTTAAGGGTCATCACTAATATAACGTGATAAGGGGACATGACAACCTCACAAATATTCCCTCTGCACATATACTACTATGGTCATACATAAACCATCAACATAACAACTTACATTTATTCATGCTAATTAGTCTCTACACACAATCTCAACGATAAAAGAGGAAATAATACCATGAGTTACAGAATGCATAACTTCCATTTCGTACAAATCCCTTTATTATAAATCAGATTAAGAACAAGGTGAATCACAAAGATAATCATAAAATCTTATGTTTCTTCACACATTCACTCTTATATAAAATTTCCAGCAACATATGTTATTCAATTAACACAGATTAAGATCAAGACATTAGGTTAAATACAAATTAAGTGGAGTATCCTAAAACATTGAGTTATTGCATAAGTTTCAATTTAGTCTAAATTTCTACAAATGATATTTTATGACAATTTATATTTCTGTTTTTCTATGGTGTTTTAAAATCCTCGAAAGGACATAATCTGCAACTTGCATACATGATATATCCAACTTTTTAAGAATGCATGAGTCCTACTCCATGTATTTGGATGCGGTCAAGCAAATGAGATCTAGGCATGTGCAAGTCAAGTCCCCATGGGAAGACTGATAACGCATTGCACTACATAAAGTTGTTATTGTGCTTCCTAGATTGTACTGAGAGAAAACCCCAGCGTGGGTTATACTCAGTCACCTGATGTTATTCTTGTTCTATAATGTAATATAAGATGTATTCTTTTCAAGAAAGTGAAATGAATGGAATAAATACTTCCATGCTTTGTTTCTAGTCTTTTGCATTTCGTATTCATTTATTTTTACTCTGAAGCTATGAACTATTTTCACTTAAAATTGTTGTTTCTGTTTTTATATTTGGGTTTGGGACAGGTTTTAAAGTTTAACCTCACCGAGTCTGGGCTATTCTGTGTTCTTCCTTGGTTTACCATGGCTCTGTCTGCTAATTTGGGAGGATGGATTGCTGATACACTAGTGAGTAGAGGCATGTCAATCACAGTTGTTCGCAAGGTAAACCATCATTATTGGATACTATGAAATATTTCTACATTGTATAACCAAATTACATGCTCAGGGTGATGCCCATAAAATTCAGGCATTCAAAATGATGAAAATTGAGCAGAAAGTAACTTGAATCCAGTAAATTCAATACTTTAAGATTTAAAGGTTGTAAGCAGAGACATTTTTATCCATGAGGGCTGTAAGTATAACCAAGCTGTAAAGCATGGAGTCTTTTATTTCTGCATTAATATTTTCCATTGTGTTAGATTTTGATATTACATAGGAAAATGTACTTTTTAATTTGAACTTAGATTGAATACACCTCTGACCCACTGTGCAAATATGTCATATTTATTATGCTCATTTTCTCCTGTCCCATGAATTCAAATTGGACATTATAAGATGTTTAAGATAATCTCTATCGATGTTTATTTCTTCAAGCACTGCAGGTAGATACAAAGAGAAGCGCATCCAGAAGTCCATGTTTTATATCTTATTTCTTCAACTTGTAGTCTGTGACAATGATTGGGTAAAGTTCAATATATCCACACAAGAATGCTCGTGCAAAGTGAGATTAAAAGAAAATAATTACTGCTATGCTGCATTTAATCCTATTTCCTCTTATTTTTCTCAAAAAACAAGACTACAAAAAGGGCATGAAGTCTATTATCTCTGCCTTCTTATTTTTCAACGTGTTAGGTATGGTTTGTATTTTGATTTAGACTTGATTTAATATGCCCTCCAATCCTCTGTCTGAGTGCTATAAGTATATAGTTATTGTTCTCATTTTCTCTTGCTCCGTTGGTTGAGCTTGGACATTTTAATATGTCAATGGAATCTCTTCTTCCCTTCATTTCCTCAAGCACTGCAGGTAGATAACAACAGAAGTGTACCCAGAAGTCTGTCTTCTAGATTCTTTTTCCTTGCTGAAGCCTGTTACAATGATTGAGTAAATTTCAGTAGCTTTCTACAGGAACACACGTGCAAAGAAAGTGAGATCAAACACAGTTGAATTGCTATGCTGCATGTTATTCCCTGCTTATTTTTCCAAAGAAAATGGCATAAAGGACATGTATGTACCAAATGGTATTTGATGTAATAGCTGGCTGAACCTGCCAAGGCTGAGAAGAAGCTAAATTCTAATTGAATTATCACATACATAAAATGGGAGTTTGGAAACTAGAGTTAAGCCATAGTTTTAAAACTCAGCCCAGCAGTGTGAAATTTTGGCTCAGACTTCAGAATGGGCAGAAACTCAGCATATTAAAAAATACATAAATGCATAAAATAAACTTAAATAACATGCAAAATACTAAATTTTGAGAACTTGTATCTGGTTTTACTATTGTTTTTAGACTCTGCTGCAACATATCCTTCACTTGAGGAGCTCTACTGTCACCAAACACCAAATCCACGAAGCTAGGAGCCTCGTACCCATACAGAGCCATGAATGGAGACATCTTTATTGACATATGATAGGAAGAGTTGTAACAATACTCTCCCAAATGAAGCCATCTTACCTATTCTTTTTTCTGCCCTGACACATAGTTTCTGAGGTAGCCTTCCACCCATTTATTCACTATCTCTGAACAAACCACTCAAACTAAAAATTTCTTGCCAAAATGCACTTAGGAACTTGTTGTCCCTATCACTGACAATGTTTCGTGGCAATCCATGCAAACGGAACACTTCTCTGAAGAACAACTCAACTACTTGAGCTACTGTAAATGAGCTAGTGATGGCAAAGAAATGAGAGAACTTTGTCAACCTATCCACCACAACATAGATGCAATCTCTCCCCTGCACCTTTGGCAACCCCATGATGAAATCCATCGCAATACTTTCCCATTTCTTATTGGGAATAGGTAGGGGCTGCAACAAACCAACTAGAAAAGTATGCTCATTCTTGTTCATCTGACAAGTTTGGAACTCCCTTATGTAGCATAAGACTTCATCTTTCAGCCCTTTCCATGAAAATCTTTCACGGATCTGCTTGTAAGTCCTAAAATACCCTTGATGACCAGCAAGGGGAATGTCATGAAAAGACTGCAAAATTTTCTTTTGAGCTTAGATTAAGGTACCAAAAAGATTCTACCCTTATACTATATCAAACCATCAACCAACTAATACCTTTCATCTTGCAAATGACCCTCAACAATGTTGGTTGCAAACTGATTTTTGGCATAATCAGCAACAATCTGCTCCTTCCAATCAGCAGTAAGCTTAACCAGAGAATTCAAATGAGGACTTCTTGATAGAGCGTTAGCCACTATGTTATTTTTGCCTTTGACATACTCAATGTCAAAGTCTGTTGTACCCCAAATTAAAAATTTTGCTACACTTAGGCATTTTGAAGAAATGAGTAAAAATATTGTCAAATCTGTCAAAAAAGGTCAAAATTGGGGTTTGCATGTCTTGCATGAGGGGTAAAAACTCAAAATTTTCAAAATTTGATGATCTGGGTCTGCCCAGAGCGACCAATTCTACAAAACCCAGATCTCAGTTTTTCATCCCTACTTTTTAGGAAAATTGCTATTTTTAGAAAATTTCCAAAAATAGTAAGATTAGTACCTATGATCCGGAAGAGTTCTTGCAAAAACTGGCTAAAGAAGCGGCTATCGTGATCACTAACTATATTCTGAGGTAAACCATGCAACTTAAAGATTTCCTTAAAAAACACTTCGGCTATTTGGGGTGATCGGTATTCGGTGGATATTGGAAGAAAATGAGCATACTTAGTTAACCGATCCACCACCACAAACATGCAATCCTTTCCTTGTACTTTAGGCAATCTAGTGATGAAATCCATTGAAACACTTTCCCACTTTTGGTCTGGGATAGGTAGTGGTTGTAGTAATCTTGCTGGATGGTTTAGTTCTGCTTTATTCTTCTGGCAAGTCATACATTCTTGAACATATTTTCCCACATCCTTTTTGAGGCCTTTCCATGAATATCGTTCCCTTATCTACTTGTAAGTTTTATAATATCCAGGGTGTCCTACCAAGGGGGAATCATGGTATTCTTTCAAAATTTTCTCCTTAATCTTGGAGTGGGGCACAAGGAAAATTCTATCTTTATACAAAATGATATCTTCCACTACCTTAAACTCACTATTGGGTGCATTTCCTTCAAGTATTTTTTGAGTCTGAGGGTCTTTGGTATATTCTGCAATAATATCATTCCTCCAACCTCCAGTGATGTTGGTGATTGCATT
The DNA here is from genome assembly GCA_007258455.2 of Sequoia sempervirens. Lineage (NCBI taxonomy): Eukaryota > Viridiplantae > Streptophyta > Pinopsida > Cupressales > Cupressaceae > Sequoia > Sequoia sempervirens. Next base: position 1,983 of record VDFB02333837.1, on the reverse strand, counting down.
TACTTGTGGGTGCCTAGACAAGGCATCAGCTACCACATTATTAGTTCCTTTGACATAATCTTTAAATTGTAAGCTTGTATTTTGCTTACCCACTTTTGTTGGCTGTCGTTGAAGTCCCTCTGATTCATGAAAAATCTTAAGTTGTTATGATCTGTCTTGATATTAAATTTCCCACAAACCAAGCATTGCCAGAATTTGGCCAAAGCATGCATGATGGCCAACATCTCTTTATCATAAATGGAATAGTGTCTTTCAATTTCTATAAGTTTACAGCTTTCAAAAGCTATTCGGTGTCTTTTTTGCATAAGAATTGCTCCAATTCCCTCCCCTGAGGCATCACATTGAAGTTTGTTGTACCCAAAATTAATTTTTGGCATTCTGCTTAAATTGAACTAAATCATGTAAAAATGTCATCAAAAGTCTGTTTTAGGTCAAACCAAACATAAGGTCTTTGTGGGTTTCTATCAAGGAACATATGTGTAAAATTTTGAAACATTGGAAACTAGGGTTTTGTAGCCCTATTTTTAGAAAAACCCCTTAAAATAGGACCTTCTCGGAAACGATTGAAAATGATTTTGATAGGATCAATTGACTTCACGATCACATTGGTCAAGTCAGAATCATCAAAAGACATGTTTTACTCTAGTGGGTCTATTTCTGTTTTTCAGGAACAAAGTTAGGAGCTTCGCAGCCATTAATGGCAGATTGGTCAATATCAGGTGCTAAAAGCTAAGCTTCAAAAGCTTCAACGACGCAACCATGGCGGAAAAGGATTAAAAAGATGTTTGACGAAAGAGATTCTGGAAACCGGAAAAGGCCAAAATTTGGCTAACTTTGGAAATGCTACCAAGGAGAATTCAGGCACATGTGCTAAAAGTGCCCTTACTAAAGAGGGGCGCCCTTGAATCTTAGGGGCCAAATGCAATCACTTGATTCCTCCAATACAGTCATCCTCTGCGTCTTCTTGCTGGCTTGTTGGCGTAACAACTAACACCTCTGGAGTGCAAGTTGGTACGGACAGCTATGCACACTACGCAATGAGTGCTCTTCAAATTAGGAGGGGAAGCTCCCTCGTTGTGTGGACAAAATGCTTGAAAAGTAAACTAAACTAATTCCTGTCTTTTTGTCTCAACTGAAAGAGGCACAAGGTTTGCGAGAAACTTCGAGCATTGCAGCCAAGGATTTTATGGTTTCGTAAATCTTAACTACAACTCAAAACTAACTTATACTATCCAATCCCCTCAAGAAATCAGAGCATGAGGAAACAAAGCAGGAATGAGCTTACACGATAAACCGGGTACAGATTCACAACGTGAAGGCAAGGTGGGCACAACTATTTGGTTGTCTGAATAGGTTTATTATCACACACATCATACGATAAGCTTTAAGTACAAATTCTCAACATAAAAGCAAGGTGGGCACAACTATTTGCTCAATCTGAATAGGCTTATTAGAAACGCAACACAAAGGATAGCCAACTAGGACAACAAATTGCAGAGACGAAACACGCATACAATTTACGATCGAACTAGCCACTATATCTAACTAAGATAAGCATTCACCATAATAATTGCATGAAACCCGAGTGGCATAACAATTCATCATCATAGCAAAAACTCGTGAATAGATACAAAATAAGCAATATTACAGGCAAGGTGGGCACAACATATATTACTCTCTCGTGCAAGATTTATTTACAAATGAGCTGAAAGCTCTTATTTATAGACATCGAAAGGTGTAGGGAACCCTAAAATCACCTTGAGTCAACTACGCCTTGCAATGCATGCAAGATTTATTACAAACCCTAATAAAGGAAACTATACAGTTAACTGGAAAGCTACTATCAGTTAACCAATACATCTAATCTAAATGGACAATGTGCTAGCATGCACGTCCTTATTGAAAGCAAGTTAACTTGAAAACTACCATCAGTTAACGAAAACCCTAAATGAAAACCCCAACTGTACATAGATAATTCCAAGA
>VDFB02333836.1:0-44445 GCA_007258455.2 Sequoia sempervirens | reverse complement strand
ACATAACCTATCTTTACATCTCCCAACCTACCTCTCTCTCTACCTACCTCTCTCTATTCCATGCACCTTGCCTCCTACCTGCCCCTCTCTCTCTCTGAAAACCTCTCTCTACCTCTCCCACACTACCTCTATCTCTTTCTACCTACCTTTCTCTATTCTTTTTACCTTTCCTCTCTCTAGCTACCTAGGTCTCTCTCTACCTCTCCCTCCCCCCTCTCTCTCTACCTCTCCCACCCTGCCTCTCTCTCTCTACCTCTCCCACCCTACCTCTCTCTCACTCTCTCTATACCTACATCTCCCACACTAGATCTCTCTCTACCTCTGCCACCCTACCTCTCTCACACTCTCTCTCTACCTACCTCTCCCACCCTCTCTCTCCACCTACCTCTCCCTTTATCCCTCACTCCCTCCCTCCTTCCCTCTCTCTCCCTCCCTTTATCCCTCCCACCCTAGCTCTCCCTCTCTCTACCTCTCCCTCCCTCCCTACCTCCATCTCTCTCTCGATTATTTCAATATTAATATAATATATCATTTATTAGAATATATTTATATTATATCATTATAATATTATATATTACATTTACAAATGTAATTATTAGAGTGTATTATATTTCATTGCTATAAAAAAAAAATTATTTAATATAATAGATATCCATTTTGTTTGAGTGGAAAAAATAACCCAATCCCATTTTGGGTGTTCCAAAGGTCCCCACATGCTCTCTAGTGTTGGGAATGTTGTGATTCCTATCCAATATAGATTTAAAAAAAAAAAATTGCATTCTTTTACACAAAATTTTATCCTATCAATCATCAAGGTACTTTTTTTCATTTGCATAATGGGAAGTTGTTGTTGTCATAAAGCCAAAAGGAAGAGGAAATTTCAAGCGAAGGAAATTGAAGCAAGTAGGGACAAAGATAGATCAAGGAAGAGAGTGGAAAGAAAAGTTTTATCAAATACTCTTCAAGTAGAAGGATCTTCTTTACCTTTAAATGACATTAAAAGTGACTATGATATTGAATTTGAAAATGTTGAACATGAAATTGAAATTGAAAATGAAAATTTTGAACATAAAATTGAAATAAAAATTTTGAACATGAAATTAAAATTTTGAGCATGAAATTGAAAACAAAAATGTTGAACATGAAATTCAATTTAAAAATTCTGAACATGAAATTTAAAATAAAAATGTTGAACATGAAATTCAATTTGAAAATGTTGAACATGAAATTTAATTTCAAAATGTTGAACATAAAATTGAAAATATTACAAAATGTGATGAAACGCCTATTGATAAGAGTAACATCATAGAAAAAGAAGATGAAATGGGTCAAGATTTTATTTAGGAATGTGGATATGAACCCCATGATTTATTGAAAACATACTCCATAACCCACTCGATCATAGCATTGATGAAATCATTAACACACACGAAAAAATGAAATTCAATGTATCTCTAGATTACATAAGAAGAGAGGACCTTTGTGAAGAATAAAATGAAATCTTAAATTCATCTTTTTGTAATGAGTCCAATAGAATTTAAAAACATTCAAGAACCCAAAAATGGATAGTTAAAATAGACAAGAACATAATAGATAAACTTGAAGGAAAAAGGTCATTATGAACCATTTAGTTGTGAGCTACCCAAATTTTCAATCAATACTTTTCCAATAGGACATTAACTGAACAATGTCATTTTTTTATACAATTGCTAAATTCATACAAAATGAGACCATTACTAAAGAAATTGAAAATTTGTGTAAACAAAAAGTCTGATTGAAATAACATTATTGTTAAAAATATTTTTAATGCACTCAATTCCATTGGAAATACTAGTAAGGAAAAAGATAAGGGAGCTTCTTGTAGAGTAATAATAACCACTTTAATAAGAAATCAATTAAGAAACGCTCAATTATTGAGGAAAATATGTTTTGAATTAAGGCTAAATCATAAAACATTATCAAAAGCACTAACAATAAGATCAAGACTAGATAGTCCTCTTCAAAATGATAGTTGGAATTTTAATGGTAAGCTTCCACAAGTTGATAAGAATCTAAATAATACCACATAGGATGAAATTCAAAAAAATTAGCACTCTAACTCTAGAGTGTCACCAAATATAAAAGATGTTTTAAAACTAAGAATTGGTGATCAAGACCACACACCACATCCTAAACATTTCTTAGAACATAGTCAAACAACATTGTACAAACTATTTTTTGAAACTCATCCAAACTTTAAAATCTCACAAAGGGAATTCAAATCTTGTAAGCTATTTTATTGTGTGCCTCTTAAAATTCATAATACTTGTTGTTTCAAATATTATGTAGAGTTTTCTATGTATCATGAACTATTATGCAATATTCAGTCTACTTTGTATACTAATGTATGCTACAGGAGTGTGGTGCAATGCAACTACCAAGGTAATCAAGGGACATTAAATTTATTTTTATGTGCTAGAGATGCTATAAAAAGGATTGTTAAATGAAAAGTGTTCGCAATGTAGCGGGTTATCAAATTTTATATCATGTATTCATGAGGGAGATGAACATAATTTTGCAAAGAAAATGGTTGATAAAAAAATATTTGAGATAGTGAAATACAATTTGAAGAGTGGATGTGAAGGTTCTAGATGTGAGTTGGTTACAAGAGAAGTAAGTGTTGTTGATTTTTTTCAGATTTTAAGAAAAAAAATTACAAGTATGCAAGACATAGCCACAAGTCTAGATGGTTAGATCAACATTTCAAGATGTGTAAGGATTTTTTCTTGATTGGAACTCTTACATTTGCAGTTGATTTCATAGAAAACTACACATTGCAACCACAAAATGAAGTCCAATCTCAATATTAAAATTCAACTCAAATTACTATTTTTGTTCATATCACATATAGGCATGCCCTTGATAGAACAAAAGAGAATGGTAAGATAGTCAGGGAGTACCATTTTTACATGAGTGTTGATTTATCCCATTCATCAAAGCATGTACAATATTATTTTCATAAAAAAATGAGTTCTTGTAGGAAAAAGATATTAGAATGGTTCAACATCTAATTTGTTCATATAATTGCACTAGTCAATTCAAGAATACTTTTGTATATTTTATTGGTTGATTAGAATGTATGTAGAGAGGGGTATACCTCATATTTGGAGTTTTTTGAAGATATCCATGGAAAAGGGGAGCATGATGGAGCAAGTGCATGTATAAAGAGAGCTCTACTTAAAGAACAAGTAAATATTAGAGGTGGTGTCATATTTAGTGACACAAGTTCAATTTTTGAGTGGTGTAGTTGTGCATTGTCACAAGTGTTAGGATAAGGTAACATTAACCTTCTAATCCTATGTCATTTGTATGTCTCCGCATTCCTTAGAATTTGTTATAGGGGACATGAGAGAAAAATATTAAATTTTGGTAAGTTGTAATTATATTTTAATGAGAGGATTTATTTTCAGTGGTGGTTACACATCAAATACAAATAAGGCATCTTTCCTAGGCATCCAAAATGGAATATGAAAGGTTTTGGATGATTCTTTCAATATTGGAGAAGAAAAGGTGTCCATTGGTGTTCCATCAAGAAGTGGAAAGGTCACTTGAGCATCCAGAAAGGAAGGAGTTGGATAGGCTATGTGTTAAGCACCAGTGTGAGAGTCTTGAATATCCAATTAATATTTTATTATGTCTTTTGGTTGTCCGTGAAGAGGGGCGAGAGTTTTTGCAGGTGGTTTTGTGCCTCTTGTTTTGGTTTATCATTCGTCGTCTTACCTCCCACATTTTCTATAAATTGGATCCATGGGATGGTAGGTTCATATTGAGTTCTTGTAGGTAATAGGTTTTTGTCGAGTTGATTATAGATTAGTAGTGAATTGTATTATTGTGTACTCTCATTGGAAGATTAATAATATACTTGTCCTCTTTTCTCGGGTGGAGTTTTTTCCTGAAAGGGTTTCTCCACATAAATCTTGTGTCACATTTTGGTTGCTAATTTTTATATTGTGATATTTGTTGCAATCACATGTTTATTTCTGAATTGGTAATCTGATTTTTAGATCTAAATTCACTTTTGTAAGTTCATATTGTAACTTTTCTTCACCTTTCTTTTCAACATTTGGTATCAGAGCTAATGGTTTTGTTGAGAAGGAGATTCCTTTATCCTAAGTGTAGGAAGGTTTTTTGGCTACAATGGGATCTTTTATTTTGTGGTATATTGTAGATTTGTGAAGAGAATTGTTTGCCATTGCTTCTACCTCTATCCAGGATATTGATAAATTCAATGACAGGCTACGAGATGTGGAAACTAAATATGGAGGATCTCCTTGAAGAGAGCGATCAGTGGTTGCCAATTTCACAAGAGACCAAACTGACTACAATGTCTAATGAAGATAGGAAAAGTTAGACAAGAAGGCACTAGGAACCATACAATTGTGTCTCATGGATTCCATCCTCTTGAATGTCTCCACGGAAGACACTGCATTCAAGTTGTGGAAGAGGATAGGTGATATTTATCTGTAATAGGAGGAACCAACCACACTAAGGCTCTAGGTCACGGAGAGCCAAGAGCAGAGGGCTACCCTAACTTACCTCAAAATTGGATAAGAAGTCGTAGGTCAAGGATAGAGAATGAAGAGAACTCTCAAGTTATTTTGTTACTCAACTGATCTAAATGTTTGGATGGGACTAAATGAGCCAATTTTTGGAACCCAAACCATACCTTAGATAGCCCTCTACCTGAGGAAAATAGTACAAGTCAAGGACGACAGTGCGGCGTGTTGGTGTCTCTCTAGGGTACTAGAGTCTATATGGATAGAAAGTGTAAAAGTATAGTACAAAATGCCACAAAACCTACTAACAGTCTAGCTAATGAATTTTAATGTATTAAAAAAAATGAAAAAGTACAAGAAATTACTATAAAGATGATAAAGGAGATGATGAAAATGAAGGTGATGAAGATCAACTCACTAAGAGTCTAGTTTTCTAGCAAGCTCCACATGTACACGTACCTACACACAGCCAAGAGAGGAAAAATGTTGGGGTTGTATAGGGGTTTTCCTCGGTCAAACCCCTGCTTTGGTGTTTCTACCTCCACAGATAGCTAGGAAAGACACAAAATAGAAAATTTGATAAAGGAAATTGTAGGAAAGAGTACTAAACAATCATAACAACATTATGCTACGTAAATAAAGAAACAATATTACCTTCTTAATCGAGGTGCCCTCAAGTACGTAGAGGAGGATGCAAACTTGGTAAGGTCTACATTGCCACAACAATGAAGAAGCAATCCCTCAAAACACCAAGTCACAACTACAATGGTGGCAAAACCTGTAGTAAGATGTGAAGAAGATGTGTTGAATTGCTCAAGAGGTGATCAAAAGATCAAGCTAGTGTGTAGAATTATTCAAGAGATTGTAGAAGATCGAATGAATATGAGATGGATGCATTTGAAGATCAAAATGGGAGGGAAAGAGTCATTCTCGGGTCAGTTGGTTGACACAAAGGCATTACGCTTCATCCCCAATGGGGAACGTAACATCCTTGCAGATTCTAGAGGAAGGAATCTACCAGGGATGATAGCACGTAGCGCGGACGTCTGCACATCATGCGCGCATCCTCAACAAAAATTCCCCCACAAACACAAAGGACAAGCACCAAGTGGATGCAAGGCAGGTAGGTGATGTGGAATTATTTAGTTGGGTTTTATTCTCTAAGGTGGAGGGATGTAAAAGGAGAATTTAAAAGAGGGGTGGAAATTCACTCCTATACATTCTTCCCCCACTTTAGTGAGCATGAGTGTCAATGAGTGTTCAATAAAGTAGATCAAAGAGTTTAGAAATGTATACCTAAATTTTCAAGGAAGCGGATCACAATTTGGTGAGCTCAAAAGTGTAGTGAGGGAAAATAACTCCACAGGTACTCTCTCCTAAGGAGGTTCGAGCAAAGGACTTTGTGGATCCTTAGAACTACAGAGTTGAACAAAGTACACCGAAGGCCCACATACCAATGATGGATAAATCCCATAGGATGTAAGCACTTCACAGATCCTCAAACCTACAACGAAGGTGTCCCCAAGTACTCTCTCTTGAGAAAGCCTAATGTAAGGGGACTTCGCAGAGTCAAATTGGAAAGCAACTTCACAGGTGCACCTACAAAGCAACATGTTAATATGTAGATAAAACATGTTAGGAAATAAAAAGTATCCACATAGGAAAACAAGCAGACAATCAAAAATTGAAGGAAGAGCTTTCAAAGGGGTCCCTCAGGAACCCTTCAAAAGAAAAGGGGTCCACTCAAGGGACGGTCAATTTGAAAGTGTCAGCGTATTTTTCATAAATCAATTCAACATCAAGGAATCCTTTCGAAATATGTTCAATTCATCAAGGAATTCGAAAGGGAGAAAATGCCCCCTCACGAGGGGAAGATTGAGGCTTCTCTCATAGGAAAATTTTCTCCTCAGAGGAAATTTCTTCAAGTTCTTTCTTTACGAACCCATGAAGAAGGAAACACATTTTGCTAGGGATCCTTGTTGAGGAATGCGATTTTTAAAAAATGTTTTGAAAGGATTTTTGAGAAAATATTTTCTAGCCATCGAATGCATTTTATAAAAATTGCAGTGACATGATAGCCCCCCCTTAGGATAGTGCATGTTGAACACATAGGCACATGACATCCTAAGGAGAGAAAAGTAAAAATGAAAAAGTGATGTTGTGTCCCACAAAACATGATGAGATGTAACCATGGTAATTTTTTCCCACATGCAAGGGACAACACATGAGCACCACAACATCACAAAGCAAGCATGCAAGATAAGAGAACAACAGTGTCAAGAAAGACAATAACATCACAAACAAGGGACACAGGGGCGATCTGATATTTCAAGGTTAGAGCTTCTCATAAATATATATAAGTATAGTAATAGTATATAGATGAACTATCATCAACCCCCTACTATATCAAACCATGTGAAGAATGTACGAGAATACAAAATAAAAATAAAAAAATTGGGTCAACATGGAAGGGAAGCCTAAATTCCCCCAACACTTTGCATCATCCTCAATTATAAAAAATCAATATACATAATAGAGGAAGAATGATGTAACAAATAGAGGAAGTTGTATAACACATAAACACTCCTATATCCAAGCACCTACAAAGGTGACAAGGGTCATCTAGGAACACCCGACGCAAGCATGGGGGAACACAAACACACACACACACAATCTACTCTACAGATAAAGAAGAGGCACCCCCTAGTCCTCATCAACTAAGAGGTCATCGACCTCCCAATCTAGATCATTATACAAGGAAGGTGGATGAGCCTAGAAGGGTGGAATATCAAGGGGGGAACCCTCTGACCCCCCCCCACAACAAGAGCCAAGGAAGAAGGCCCTGTGAGGTCCTCTTTGCTCAGTTCTTGCGGGGTAAAGGTTAGTGACTTTGCAAATATCGTTGAAAGGGTTAGGACCTCATCTAGAGAGTTAAACATGCACTTCATAGGATTTCCATGTGTTTCCTCAATGGATGATGGAGGTGGAACTCAAGATCCACTACTAGGCTCACCGAGTGACTCAGGAGTAGTGAAAAACTCTAGGGATGCCGAGACTTCTTTCGTCATAAGGAAAGAACAAACTAATGTATAAGAGCCACCCTCTAAAGAAGGTGGACCCCTCTTTTGACCCCCATTTCTAGCAGGGTTTTCCTCCATCTTTCATTTCATCAGAGGATGTGAGATCCCCATGGACAAGTCAGGAGGCGCAAAGGAGGAGAGGACCATGGTTGGCACCATCGAGATGATCAGCATGTCCACAAGCTTCTAGAATGGTGAGATGTCCTAGAGGGACATCAAGAGAGGCGGTTCAACCGAAGGAGAATTAAACACCTGCACCTTTTTTGAGTGAGGGTCGTTTATGCTCACAGAAGGAGCTAGAAGCAACACTGAGGCTAATGGAACTGAAGCAGAGGGGACGGGAGAGGAAGACGTAGTAGGTGTCAGAGCAAAAATTGTCAACTCCCCTTCATTCCTTTGCAGGATGGCTTGCTCAGCAGCCAAAGCCTTTTGCTAATGCTTACTCTCATGTACAAGGTAATTCATACGACTCCAAGAGCTAGAGGTTAGAAGCTGAGATGGAACAAAGGACTCCCGCTCGGCCATCGGAGTGTCCATCACAGCCATTTTCGGTGGAGGGAGAGACTCTTGGATGAGAGCAAGAGTGAGAGATTAAGAAGAGATTTGAGCAATAACAAGGGGAGTTAGCTCTAATGCCTCAGCAGCGGGCCTCTTCCCATTCACTACCTTGGGGGCAAGGGTGGTAGGAGGCCACGGAGGTCGATACATAGAGGGCTCCCCATGGGGACCCTTCCCCTTACCATACCAAATGGGACTAGGCATTGTGGGTAGAATGGGAAGTTCAAATGTTGGCTACTTAGGCTTTCACCATGCGGGCACCATAGGATTATCCAACAAGCACATAGGAGTAGAATCCGATGACGCTATAGTAGGGCAAGAGGAAGCGATAGGCGAGACTACAACAACAAAAGAAGAAGAAGATTTTTGAGTGCGCTTCTCCTTTTCTCTCTTTTGAGCCAAGGTAGCATCATTGTCAGCCTTTAGGCAAGCCCTGCGTGAGCTGGCATAGGGAGACAAAGGGTTTCTCACTTTAGGCGTTAAGTGCCCACTCTTATGCTTTACATAGGTTCAGTACAAGAGGTCCATCCTAAGAGGAAGTGGACCAACTAGCGTAGACTAGAAGTGATCCAGTGAGTAGCCACCATGTGCAATCAATGGTTTATAGTTGGTGTCGTGGACTACATGCATTGTACCTCATGGATGAATTTCAGGAATTTATGCACTATCGAGAGAACTGTGTTCATAGCAACCAAATAGGGGATACCCAGTTTCACTCTAAAGAGTTCAGAGCCTGAGATTATGTCAAAGAGTAAATTCACTAATTTAGGTCCAACTAAGATGGACAAGGTGATGCAGCCAAGGTAGGTACGGAAAGCCCATTGTGTGTGTGGATGGTACTCTTTGATTCATCATACCCATATTTGTGTAAGAATTTAATCAACATAATATCCTCAATAATTACATTCACTTGACACGTTGGGTCAACAAGAACACCTATTACAGTGTTTCCATTGATTCGTGCAGGGATGTATAAGGGATACGGCTCTCTATTATAGTTCATCGGCAAGTCCTAGGAGGTGAAAGTTATACCAAGGGAACTACTTCCAAGTTGTGTAGATGGGATAGGTAGATGTAAAAAGGAGGACATTACATATACTATATGAAACTATCACAGAGCCCCTAATGGTTTTGCAACTAGAGAGTGGCCCTACTAAGGTTTCATTCTGCAATACCTACAGAACCTTCCAACTACACCACTAGGGGTCGTAGGTTGGGTTGCAAGGTGAATTCCTCACAACACTTGCACCCACTATGCTCCTAGGACACGAAGTGTCTTTCAGCACCGCCAAACGAAACCAAAATGGTTCACATCAGTTTCAAAAAAATGTAAGATAAGGGGACCAACCACACCAAGGCTCTAGGTCATGGAGAGCCAAGAGTGGAGGGCTTCCGTAACTTACCTCAAAATTGGATAAGACTTCTTAGATCAAGGATAGAGAATGAAGAGCACTCTTAAGTGCTTCTATCACTCTACTAATCTAAATGTTTGGATGGGACTGAATGAGCTAGTTTTTGGAACCTAAACCATACCTTAGATAGCCCTATGCCTGAGGATAGCAGTGTAGGTTAGGGATGATAGGGCAACGCACTGGTGTCTCTCTAGGGAGTTGGAGTTTGTACGGCCATAAAGTGTAAAAGTACAGTACAAAATTCCAAAAAAACTACTAATAGTCTAGCTAATGAATTTTAATGTATTAAACAAAATGGAAAAGTATAAGAAATGACTATAAAGATGATAAAGGACATGATGAAAATGAAGGTGACAAAGATCAACTCACTAAGAGTTAATTTGTTAGCAAGCTCCACATGTACACGTACCTACACATAGCCAAGAGAGGAAAAATGTTGGGGCTATATAGGGGTTTGCCTCAATCAAACCCCTACTTTGGTATTTCCACCTCCATGGATAGCTAGGAAAGCCACTAAATAGAAAATGTGATAAATGAAATTGTAGGAAAGAGTACCGAACAATCACAACAACATTATGCTACGTAAATCAAGAAACAATATCACCTTCTCAATCGAGGTGCCCTCAAGTACATAGAGGACGCAAGCTTGGTAAGGTCTACGCTACCACAACAACAAAGAAGTAGTCCCTCAAGACACCAAGTTACAAGTCCAATGCTAGAAAAAGGTGCAACAAGATGTGAAGAAGATGTGTTGAATTTCTCAAGAGGTGCTCAAAAGATCAAGTTGGTGTGTAGAATTGTTCAAGAAATTGTAGAAGATCAAATGAATATGAGATGGATGCATTTGAAGATAAAAATGGGAGGGAAAGAGCCATTCTCAAGTTGGTTGGTCGACACAGAGGTGTTATGCTTCATCCCCAATGGGGAATGTAATTCCCCTACGAATTCTAGAGGCAGGAATTTGTCAGGGACAACAGCGCACCGCGTAGATGTTTGCACGTCGCACGCGCGTCCTCGAGAAAAATTCTCCCACCAACACAAAGAACAAGTTCCAAGTGGATGCAAGGCGGGTAAGTGATGTGGAATTATTTAGTCAGATTTTATTTTCTAGGGTGGAGGGATGTAAAAGGGGAATTTACAAGAGGGGTGCAGATTCACTCCTATACATTATCAAAGTAAAAGTTTGTCTAACAAGTTATATCTCAAAAGAAGGTTATATTCATTAAAAATGAAAGATGGTGATTCTATTCTAGACCATTTAAATTCTTTTAATCTAATTATAAGTCAACTTGCATCAATAGATGTTACATTAGAAGATGAAGATAAACGTATCTTGTTTCTTTGTTCTTTTCCTAAATCTTGGGAAAATCTATTTTTTTTCATAAGTAGTGGTAATGTAAAGCCAAAGATGGAAAACATGATTTCCATACTTCTATAAGAGGAGATGAGGATAAATTCTGAATGTTGTCTCCCAATATGCTTTTCATGTGTGAGGAAGGTCCAAAGAGAAAGGGCCTAAAGGGGATAAAAAAAGGGATAAGTCTAAAGGACATTCTAAGACCCCTAGAAATAGCATAGTGAAGTGTTGGAATTGTGGCAAAAGAGGGCATGTGAAGGAGTGTAATAAAAAGAAAAAGAATGTTGATTCCTTCATGAAAAACTCCTCCAATGATGTTTTTTATGCTTTGTTTGTTTCAGCTAACTCTATTAGTGATGATTCTTGGCTTATAGCTTGAGTTTTCTCCTACCACATGACTCCTCACAAGGAGTGGTTTACTTCTTATAAAGCATATGATTGAGGATATATTTTCATTGGTGATAACAACGCTAAGAAGATTGTTGGTAAGGGAAAGGTAAAGTTGTTTTTCAATGATGGGAGGATTAAATCCCTTGATGATTTTTTACATATTCCAAGACTTACGAGAAATTTACTTTCAGTATCCAAGTTGAATTATTCTGGAATGCATGTGACATTTGACAAGTCTAGTTGCAGGTGGGTAAGAGGGAGTTTGGTGATAGCTAAAGGATATCAAATAGGGAACTTTTTAAGGCTAAATTATTCTACTTTATGTAACTCTTCCAATGTAACTAGCACTAAAAATGCATGCATGTTGTGGCACCATACATTGGGTCACATTGGTGAAAAAGGTCTTAAGACCATTCTCAATAAAAAGTTGGTTGATGGTATTTCTAATTATTTTGTTGGAAAAAATGATTTCTATGAGTATTGTGTGTTTGGTAAACAGAATAGATCTTCATTTCCTAATGGAACTAATAAGGCAAAGAGATTATTAGAGATCATTCATTCAGATGTATGTGGACTAGTGGATGTTAACTCTTTGGGTAAATCTCGGTATTATGTCTCTTTCATTGATGATGTGTCAAGATACACATGGATTTATTTTACGCATTCTAAATCTAAATTTTTCACTAATTTTAAGGAATTTAAGGACTTAGTTGAGAAGCAATCATATTATAAGATAAAATTGTTGAGATCTAACAATGGGGGTAAATATTGTTCTAGGGAATTTGATGAGTTATGTAAGCATGCAGGTATTGTTTGAAAGAAGATTACTCCTTATACTCCCCAACAAAATCAAGTAGAAAAAAGAATGAACTAAACCTTGATGGAAGGAGTTAGGAGCATGATGAGTGGTGCTAAGCTTGATAGATGCTTTTGGGTAGAAAAGGTTGGTACTACTTGTTATTTGATTAATAGATCTCCTTGTTCAACTCTTGTTGTTAAAACTCGTTATGAAATGTGGATAGGTAGAAATCCTTTTGTTTCACACTTAAGGTGTTTGGTTGTGAGGATTTTGTTCATGTGCCTCAAGAGAAGTGATATAATCTGGATCCAAAAGCTTAGAAATTCATCTTCATTGGTTACGGTGAGAATGTTAAAGGTTATAAGCTTTGGAATCCTCCAACCCATAAAATGATATTTTCTAGAGATGTGATTTTTTGGGGAGTTTAGAGATTACTTAGGAGAAGAAAAACCAAGGGCGAAGATAAGACAAAGAAAGTGCACTTTGAGATAAATATTAAGAAGTGGGAAGATGCACATGTGGGAGAGCAATCAGATGGATATGAGGATGGAGAAGAAGAAGAGGGCTCAGATAGTTTAGAGGATGTGCAGGATGAGCATACAAAAGAAGAAGAACAGGTAGATCCCATTACTCCTACCTTGAGGAGGTCCACAAGGCAATGGAATCCACTTGATAGGTATAGCACATCCAATTTCCATTGTGTATTTGCTTTGTTGAGTATCGTTGATGAACCTAGATCCTACAAGGAGGATTTCTCTTTGGAGGAAAGTGAGTATTGGTTACAGGCCATGCAAGAGGAGATGATGGCTTTGGATAGTTGTGGCACTTAGGATCTTGTTAGTTTTCCCAAAGGAAGGAAGCCCATTGGATGCAAGTGGGTATTTAAAAATAAATTTGGATCAAATGGTTGGTTAGAGTGGTACAAGGCCAAATTAGTGGCTAAGCGCTACTCCTAGAGAGAGGGAGTTGATTTTGGTGAAATTTTCTCTCTTGTTGCTAAATTAACCTCTATTAGATTCCTATTATCTATTGTTGTTGCTTGTAATTTTGAGATAGAGAATATGGATGTTAAAACTGCTTTCTTGCATGGGGATCTTGAGGAGGAAATTTATATTCGAAGGCCTGACAGTTTTGTTGTGAAAGGAAAAGAACAATTGGTTTGCAAGTTGAAGAGATCTTTGTATGGTTTGAAACAATCACCCAAGATGTGGTATTGTTGGGTGAAAATTCTATAATCTCTTTACAAATTACAAAACTTGAATTTCAGCAAGAGTTATTGTGAGATAAAATCTCTCCTCTTGAAAAGGGCAGGCTCCATTCTTACTACTTACAAGAATGAAAGTAAACTATTCTAGATTTAACAATATTTACACTATCCTAATTGTGGAGGTGTGTTACATTCATGATTATCTCTTCATTCAGAGAATATGCTTACAATGTTCCACATTGATACTATGTGATGCTTTTCAACTCTAAGTAAAAACTAAAGTAGTAATCTCCAATATTCATAACTTTTCAAAGAAAAATCTAAGAATACTAGCAAAATAAAGATTTGTAACTGAAAAACCAACGAAAGCACAAAGTCTTTCTATTGTTTTCAATGATGAATTCTTCAATAAAGTAACTAGTAATGCAAATGAAGCACAAAGTCTTCAATCTACTTCATGAATAGAATGAATGATTCCAAGCACAAAGTCTTGAAGATCATTTACCAAAAATATATCCACAATCCAAAGTAAACGATATAGCACAAAGTCTATAAAATCTAGCTTTAAGGCCCTTTAATCACAATTAATAAAATACTGCCAACTCAATCATATAATAAGATAAATGAATGTAAAAGATGTAAGAACCTTCACATTCATTCAAAATTGATCCAAAACAAAGTCTGGTATGCAATTTCAACTTCCTTATTGATTGAATAAAGTATCACAATATGAACTCAAAGTTTCAAAATCGCTTTACAATTGAGCAGCACTTTGTTGCAATAGATAAAAGGTCAATAATACAATAGAGTTGTCTCTTATTTATAGGTGAGAGCTATGAGCTATTCTAGTAAAAACCCTAATTAAATTTTGACTTATTCAAACATGATGTCCATGATTGTACAAGTACATCTTCATTTTTACATGTAGTTGCATGAGACATGTAAAAATGCAAATGCCATTTACATAAAGCATGATAAAAAGCATAAAATCTAACTATCCATAGAAATACAAAAAGATTTATTGTTCCTTGCTTTGTGCTTGGAAATCCTCATAATTCTTCAAGATCTCCTACATCATTGTCTTGTTTGATCCAGAAGTGTAATCAATAATAGTGTGAACCTTCATGACAAACTTCTTTGCAGCAAAACAAACCTTCTTACATCTATCCAGATGTGTTTTGATATTGTCCAAGGTCAATTTTACATCACACAAAGTATCCCTTGAAGCCAATGAAAATGCTTCATCTTCTACTTGTTTCTAAATAGCTTCCTTGAATACATGAACAATCTCATTGGTCGGAAGAAAAGTGTGATCGTCATCAAGAAGCTTTCTTGACAAGTCTTCAATTTTGTTTACCAAGATAACACAATGTTCTTCAACGTCTTCTTGTACTTGTTGAACATCCTTGATCAGATTCTTAATGACATGTATGCAATTTTTGATAGATTATTTAATTTCCACATACTTTTCCTTGTCAAGAATAATCCCAACTTCCACTAACTTACCCAATTTCATCTTCTTCAACTGCAACCAAGATTCAAGATTTTGCTCCATTTCCTTCTGCTCAACAGAAATTGTACTTACTATTTTTTCCAACTCAAGATTTATCATGGATATCTGAGCAACCCTCTCCACTGCAATGGTCATGTATTATGAACCTTGTTCAATTATTCTATCAACAAATTCATATACAATTTTCCTTTGGAATAATATTTATCAACCTTTTGAACCATGGGTTCCTCAATACTCATTGCAATAGGTTGCACATTCTTTGAAGACTCTGTGATTCTCCTTAGAACTGAGGAAAAGTGCTCAACTCTTTCCTTGTAAACGTATTTAGTCTCCTTTAGCTTACCAAATTTTTCCATCAAAGTAGTCAAAGATGCTTGATCATCGTCCTTGGCACTTGCATGTGTGATCTTTCCAAGCTCAACCCTTGTGATGGTGTAATCCTCCATTTTTATTTCTTTATGGCTTTTACCTTGAGGTGGTGCTACTATATCCACATACTTGTACCCTGATTTGTCCATATGCAACCTTGAGTGAACTTTAGGCTTCCTTTTCCCCTTAGGCTTTTGCGGAGCCAACTCCCCAAGATCCAACTCATCAAGTGAGACCACTTGCTTTTGCATTTGGATTCCTATGAAGCCAACCATGGAGGAAGGAAATAAACTTCACCTTTGGGCCTTGTTGCTAATTCTTGAGTCACACCAGTATTTGTGGGAACAAATGTGGTAGTTACAATAGGTGTTTTCTCAATCATTATTGCTCCTAGAATCTACAAATTCAATGTATCTAGAAATGATTTATTTATGAATCGATCAAATTCAACTTGTGAAGATATGTAAAATGATGGAGATGAAAAACTTGAAATAGATGACAAAGAATTGGATATAACATCAACACTCTGCAAAATCAACCTGGTGGAAGGAGTAGAATGAATTGAATGCACTATGGGAGGTATTGTCACTTTAATTGCATGTAGAATTGTTGAAGGTGGAGGTGAAGTTGGAAGAGGAGGTGGAAGAGAGGTAGGAATAGGAGGATTATGAGGTGTTGTGGTAGCAATAGGTGATGATGTATGTGGGGGATTTTGAGTGACATTTTCATGAGGAGATATTTGCACTTCTTCTTCATCTTGCCTTTCTTCTTCCTGATCACTTTCCTCCTCTTTTTGTCCTTCTTATTGCTCATCCTCTTCATTTTTTTCTTATTCCTCATTCAATTCTTCATCTTCAAGTTTCTCTTCTCTTTTTGGTTGCCCTTCTTCAATCGTTGGCACTGTAATCTTCCCACAAGTGAATGTAATCTTAGGTCCCCTACATGAGGAAAAAGGAGCAACACTTTCCTTATTCTTGGTCCTGAGTTCTTATTATCTATTGGCTTCTCCTTCAGATACTTCACTCTTAGAATCCATCGTGAAAGGCTTCAATTAAATTCCTTGCCTTTGCAACCATTCACTAGTATTACTCAAAATGGAAGTAAGCCTTTTCTGGATGGAAGTATTTTCTTTTTGAGACCATTGAATGAATGGAAAAGGTCTACTTTCTATCTCCTTCTCATCATACTCAGCATTTAAAATATCACCAGGATCTTCAATGTTCTTTGGAAGGTCTTCCAAGCCAAGATCTTAGATTTTTTCTACAGTAAGCCTACAATAATCCATCTTTCGGATATCCTCTTCATCCCTGCAATCTGCCAAAATATCTTCAAAAAAATAGACATGCCTATGACTCTTTTTAATTTTTTTTTCATTCCTCTATAATCAAAATCAACTATACATTTGTAAGTCCTTAGAGTCATTATTTGCATCTCTGATGCCACAGCTTTGGCCTTGGGCACTATCTGTACTAAATATCTACCAATGGTTATTGGAAACTTAATTCCTGGCTTATGAATGGCTTGATGTTCATTATGCACTAAGATAACTGTGATCCCACAATAGTGGTTTACACTTTTTGGGACATCTTGATTTTTATTGAAATGACATATTTTTAGAAAATATAATGATTTAAGCCTTGAAAAGTTTCATATAAAGGATTTCAATTGAAGAGGGTTTTATCAAACCACCTTAGATCAAACCCCCTTAGATAGAACCCCGCTATTTTTAAACCATACCTATAACAGGGTCTCCTTTACACCTATCAAAATGTTGATAGAAAACCACTTTTGATTTACCTTTTGGGGGATCAAATGAATTCATTTAAAATTTATTTTTTAAGTATGTATTCCTTATGATAATCTTCCCAAAAATTATAATCTTAAATATATTTAATTTTATTATTATATTTATTTTTTATTTCTTGTGAATGTAGGGTTTTCACCGAAAATCAAGCTATGTTCTGCATGTGGAAAAATAGTAGATTATCAAAAAAATAATTATAAAAAATATGTTTTCCTAGGTATGGATGTCCTTTCAAGTAAAAAAAAAGTGAATTTTGATACATACAAAAAAATTTATGTTGTTTATAGTATGCCTATGTCTAAATTATAATTGGTTTGACTTCAAAACTTGATTAAGAAAAAAATATTCTATAAAACACTATGAAACCAAATGAACATGCTAGATATCATAGTTACAAAGCTAAATTCAAAAAAATATAATTTTATCCTTCATTGAAAAAAAAAATGTCGTTTACGGTGAGCATCACTCTTTAAAAATGGTGTTTAATATTAAAAACTAGTTTTTGAAGGAGATGGAAAAGAAATGCAATCTAATTCAAAAATATATATTTAGAATCTATAGACAAAATTTCACAAATCACTAGTTTGCATCATCTTCAAATTCCTCATGGTTTAGCAACTATAGGTGCCTGAAAGTGAAGATTTAGTTAAAAATTTCAGTTCAATGTCCAATTTGGCCAAAAATTGTAAACCAATATTGTGGGATCACCCATTATAACCTATCTACATAGTTACATCAACACCCACTTGTCAAAAGGATACCTTGGTAACATGTAGGGATACCCCATGTAGCAACCTACTCTTAGGTAGGTGAAGGTAGGAAATTGCAAGATGATACATCCGTATTTATTTACAACCTTCCATGCTTCATCAAAGACCCTTTTCTTCTCCAAGGATAGATCAAACATACATAACAAGGGTGCAAAGAAAGCATTGTTTACTCTTTTGAAGTGTCTAATGTTGTCTCTAATGGTGATTTTGGAATAGTATGTACCTCCTATCTCCTTTTCTTGTTACACCTAGATATTGCCTCATTACTACTATGGCGTACACCAAGTGGAAGTCATATAGAACTTCAAAGTAGACTGCACATTGATAAGTTGTTCATGGATTTCATCACTGATTTGGGCATCCCAATCAATGTGACTCTTCTTTTTCTTAAGAATTTTGATGTACTTATACATCCATTCTTGGAAAGTTGATGAATTTGGATATCCTTTCACTCTACTTAGAAGAGTGGTCATATCACACACATCCTCCTTGAAATCACTGCAAGGAAGATTTTTAGGCCACCTTGCAATGCTATGACTTTGGGTCTTCAACCATTTCATGTTAATCAACTACTTGGCTTCATTTTGATTTTCATCATAAGCCTCTTGGGCATGTTGAATAGTCATATCTTTATATTTCTCCATGGTTGGGACGTGGAAAACCGCATCAAAGAAATTAGCATCCAACCTCATCATTACCTATCCTAGGGAGTCTCTAACACTTCTATCATCTCTGATATAATGTGAAGCAACTTGCAAAATGAGCTCTAGACAATGAGTTTCCACTAGGAATGAGGCAACCCAATGGAGATTGCTATGAACAATTTCCTCCAAATATTTTTCTAGAGAATGCTTCTCTGTTCTTTTAACAGTCATTCATATCAAGATGTCTAATTTTTGTATCCTTGATCTCATCGATCTTGGATGTAACCACTGTAGGCAGATAAATTCCCTGATATTTGCATTTCATTTTCTCCTTATTTCTTGATGATGGTGACCCTTCAATTTTCATTAAGTGTACCAAGAGACCACTGATATCTTACAATGAATGCCTTCGAGGAATGCCTAAAAGGAGGAGGAATACAACTGCAAAGAAATAAAGATTTTTTTTGATATCAAAAGAATATACATTATGAAAGCACGAGAATGCAAAAAAGCCAAGTGAGCACTTTGGGGTGAGTAGATATGAGCAACGAGGTGATAAAAATCAAGCAAATGCGGGCGAAACGAAGTTCATAATGCAATTTGGTAGATTTTTGGGAGTCAATGAAATTTTTAGGATCTTATGCAGGGGTGTTGAAAAATAGCGCCCTTGCATATTGGGGAAGTTCATTTTATGCACTAGCACTAAAAAAGTCTTCTTGTACATTTCTTTGAAATGCTTGGAAAGAACTTTGTACAGGCGCTAAAAATCAACGCTTCTACATCTTTGTATGTTTGGAAATTTTGTGCATAGGCGGTGAATTTTAGTGCCTATGCATTTTCTTGAAGGACTAGGTAGATTTATGCATGGGTGCTAAAAATCACCGCCTATGTATCTTTTGAAATGTTTTCTTTGTGTAGAGGCGGCGAAAAAGCCCACCTTTACATTGGGGACTTATGAAAAATGCAAAATGTATCAATGAGATTTATCACCGCCTCTACATCAGTGGGAGAAGTATCATGTTGTGGTGATGAAAAAGCTTGCCACTACACATGGACTTGTCTTGTGGTTGACATGTATTGGTGGAGATTTTCACCACCATTACATGTCGAGGAAGTTTGTCATGTAGTGGAGGTGAAAATCTCTACCACTACCTGTGAGTTGGATAGTTAAAAACATGAGGTTTGGAGAATGTAAAGTTTGCTGAAACAACAAGGGTTTGCAGAAAAACACTTAAAAAAGCTCCAAATAAACATAAGATGCACAGAAAGAACCAACAACGGATAGCAGAAAGTAAAGTTAAACTAGGGTTCTATCAAGGAAACTGGCGACTTCTACATTCAAAGATGAAAAAAAGAACAAGAAATGTAAATTGCATAGAGAAATAACCTAAAACATAAAGCCAAAGCTTTAAAAACACAATTCAAAACACTAAAAAGAAATGTGCAAAGCGCAGTACATACCTAGAACAAAACGTGAAACCAAGGAAGAAAACCCTAGGCACATGAATCCACTTGAAACATTCAATCCCACACTTGGATGAAAACTTGAAGGTTTTAAAGTGTTTGGAGAGGGCATGGAAAGGTAAAAACATAAGAGAAACAGAAAAGAAATGATTAAAAACCTATTTAAAACAAAAATAGAAGTCATTAAAGGAACATATTAATTACACTCATGTTGAGTGTTAGTGAAAAGACGTGTCCATTAAAGGTGCATGAGTGGTAAAAAAATAGTGCTTCAACATCAAACAATGCCCCTACACATAAAAAATTTCCTAACATCCCATGTGCGAGCACTGAAAAACAACGCCCTTGCATGGGCAAAAAAAGTTCTCTAAAAAAGTGAAAAATGACAAAATATTCATTTTGAATCTTTTTGAGAAACGGGAAGAAGCAAGCACTTGAGGGGATGATTCGAGGCTCAAGATCATGTGTAAAGTATAATGAGACTATTCCTCATTTTATGTGCTTAGAGTGCACGGGACTATGAAACAAACAAGTTTCGTAGTGGGTTATCTCATGAATCAAGCGCAACTAGATTCGAGGATAAAAAGTACCAGAAGCTTGATGCTTTTGCATTGAAGTTGGGATTTCTTAGGAGTTAGGAGAATCATTATGTTTACATTAAGGTTATTGATGATCAAATTATAATCATTGCTTTGTATGTTGATGATATGTTTTTTTTGGTAACAGTAAGGTGATGATTAGTGAGCTCAAGGCACAACTTTCTGGCACATTTTATATGAAGGACTTGGGGGCTGCAAAATATATTTTTAGGATGGAAATTAGAGGAGATCGGGTTCACATAAAGCTTTGGTTAAGTCAAAGTAAGTAGATACCATTTTGCGGAGGTTTAATATGCATGATTGTAATCCAATTAGTATTACATTTCTAATTGCTACTAAGTTAAGCTTAGATATGTGTCCTAACTATGATGATGATGTTGAGGATATGTCTATGGTTCCTTATGCTAGTGTCATTGTTAGTTTGATGTATGCAATGGTTTGCACTAGACTAGATATAGCCCAAGCAATTTGGGAGTTATAAGCAAGTTTATGTCTAACTGTGGTAGAGAGCATTGGACTTATGTTAAGAGGGTTTTTAGATAATTTTTAGATACTTTTTATTACTGTTTGGTTTATCATGGTATTGTTGATGTGGTCAATTCATTGGACATACAAGATTTGTTGATGCAGATTGGGCAAGTTACTTGGATAGTCAAAGGTCCACCAATGGTTGTGTATTTACTTTGTTTGGAGGAGCAATGAGTTGGATGAGTAAGAGGTAGCCCACAGTTGCTTTGTCCACCATTGAAGTAGAGTATATGGTTGCTACACATGCTTCTAAGGAGGCAATATGGTTATAGAGGCTTGGTAATGGCACTAGTTTTGATTGCAGGATAGTGAGGATTAGATGTGACATTCAAAGTGTTATTTGGTTGACCAAAAATCCTATGTATCATGCTCGTACTAAGCATGTTGATTTTGTGCAAGAGATGGTTGAGAATAGTAAGGTATTGATATAAAAGGTTGACACTTTGGATAATGTTGCATGTTCTCTTACAAAGCTAGTGACCAAGGTTAAGTTCTCTTGGTGTAAGAAGGCCATGGGCCTTGATCACTGTACTTGATTTTATATTTTGTATCTCTTGGATGTAATTATAATGTATAATGTCAAGTGGGAGAATTTTAGGATAAGGTGACATTAACCTTGTAATCCTATGTCATTTATATGTCTCCACGTTCCTTGGAATGTGTTCTAGGGAACTTGAGAGAAAAATATTAAATTTTGGCATGTTGTAATTATATTTTAAAGAGAGGATTTATTTTTTATGGTGGTTACACATCAAACATGGATAAGGAATCCAAAATGAAATATTAAAGGTTTTGGATGAGTCCTTCAAAATTGGAGAAGAAAAGGTGTATGTTGGTGTTCCATCGAGAAGTGGAAAGGTCACCCGAGCATCTGAAAAGGAAGGAGTTAGATAAGTTATGCGTTAGGCGCCCATGTGAGAGTATTGAATATCCAATTAATATTTTATTATTTCTTTTGTCTATCCATGAAGAGGGGCATGGATTTTTGCAAGTGGTTTTGTGCCTCTTGTTTTGGTTTACCATTCGTGGTTTTACTTCCCACATTTTCTATAAATTTGAGCTTTGGTATGGTAGTTTCATATTGAGTTCTTACAAGTAACAAGGTGTTGCTAGGTTTATTAGAGATTGGTGGTGAAGTGTATTATTGTGTACTCTCATTGGAAGATTAATAATATACTTGTCCTCTTTTCTCAGGTGAAGTTTTTCCCGAAAGGGTTTCTCCATGTAAATCTGGTGTCACGTTTTTGTTGTTATTTTTATATTGTGATGTTTGTTGCAATCACATGTTTAAATTGATTCAGTAATCTGATTTTTAGATCTAAATTCAATTGCATAAGTTCATATTGTAGCTTTCCTTCACCTTGTTTTTCAACAACATGGAGGGGCACTTGATTCAAAAGTGTGTAGGTTCTTATGGTTGGTTGATGAAGGGATAGTGGGAGAGAGACTAGATTGTTAGAAAATCAAGGAATCATCAAATATGCATTCATTTTGAATCTTAGATGCAAGTACATGGACTATTTGGACACGATATTTAGCTTATTTTTTTCAAAGTTGAATTAAATGTGAATGGGATAATTGTGAGTTAACTTAGTGGGTAGATACATAGATTCCACAATATCTAACCCCTTTATATGAAGCTCATTAATCTTTAGGCAATGAAATGGAAATTTCATTTGACTATGACCATATTTCAGACCTTGTACAACCAGGACATGTTTATGTAGTTGTTGCACCGTATGGATGACGAGAGATAAGACTATTGGTTGGCATGATGTGTTCAAGGAAAGAAAAAGATAACACAATCTATGATAGATCATGATGGGTTCACATATCCTACAAGATCAATTGTTATTGTTGGAACTTGTTTGCGAACATATATGATTAGAAAGAATGGCATTCTTACATTTGAGGAATTTGAGAAGCACAAAATCATACTCATGTTTTTTCACCTAGTTGTAGTAATGAATGTTAATTCATTGAGGCATCATGTAAAACCAAGAACAAAAGAACTATGGACGATTAGTAATGTTGATCATGAAACAATATTGGAAACTTTGAAGGTAAGAGATAACGCCTTAGACACACTTGAGTAGAAAATCTATTTTTTCTATGGGGAAGGTATGATATTGTTCATCTTAGTTAGATTCATATTTTTTCTATGTATTGGATTAAAAGTACATATAAAAATTCACTAGTATATAAAAAAGTAAGTTTTTTGGAGAACAAAGTTATGTATTCAAGCAATTCAGATCAATACATCCACCATTGTGTTATGAGTATAATGAGGTTATGATGGTAATGCATCCACATATAATTCATAAATAGTGATTCTTAATCTTGCATCATATTTGGTTTGAGATAATGTTCAACTAACTTTGTAGTTCATGTTGCTTATGCTCAGTAGTTTTTCAATATTTAGATGCAAGTCTATTTCACTCAAGTTTGGAGCACGAAAAGGTTACAATGAAAATAAATCCACCATTGTTGAGTTTAAAATAGGTCTTCAAGATTGTTTTTCATAACAATTCACATGTTTATATATTTAGGTATTTTGGAGAATAAATCTACTATGGATAGGCCATTGAGATCAATAGTTATATATTTTGTAGTGGTCACATTTAATTCATAAGGTGACATCTATAATAGAATTCTAAGTAGTGATTCTCAATCTTGCATCATGTTTGGTTTGAGAGAATATTTATTAAAAACTTTATAGTTCATGTTGACTATGCTTAATAATTTTTCAATATTCATATGCAAGTATATTTGAGTGACTTCTACAAGGACAACAACACAAATCACCTTAGGGTGGTAGATGTGAGAATGGCATGTAGCCATAGAGAGGGAAATATGATATGAATACAATTTGTACACCTTAGGGTGGTAGATATGAGAATGGAATGTAACCATAGAGATAGAAATATGATATGAATGCAATTTATACACCTTAGGGTGGTAGAGATGAGAATGGCATGTAGCCATAGAGAGTGATTTTTATAAGGACAATGATAGGGATCACCTTAAGGTGGTGCATTGACGTATTTGTACATAAGGACATGGAAAATATGATATGCACGTTATTAGTTATATTGATGATAGATGTGATGTTTTTCATATGCTAACAATGCACATGGTATGTAGCTACATTGATTAGATTTGGATGCTCATAGGTATACATATTCATAAATCTCTAGTGTATGTAAGTTCATGAATCTCACATGTATGTATGTTCATGAATCTAACATGTATGTATGTATGTTCATGAATCTAACATGTATGTATGTATGTTCATGAACCTCATGTATATTTATGTACATGTTTGTGAATCTCATGTATATGTATGTGCATGAATCTCATATGTGTGTATGTTCATATACTTTTGTATTGTTCATGGTGTATGTATATATATGTGTGTATGTGTGTATGTTCATGATGTATGTATATTCATGTATACCATGTGTGTATGTTCACGGTATATGTAATCTCAGGTGTATGTATGTGTGTATGTTCACGGTGTATGTATGTCCATGTGCGTATGTTCATGGTGTATGTAATCTATTATGTATGTGTATTCACAGTGTGTGTAATATCATGTGTATGTATGTATGTTCATGATTCTCATGTGTATTCTTTTTCATGTGTATGTATCTCATGTGTATGCTCATAAGGCTCTTAAGAGACTATGTCAGAATAGTGCACTTTAAAATGATCAAGTCACTTGGAGAATGAAAAAGTCCCTTCCCTAGAATTTACCTATCCACCTAGATGTGTTGGTGCAATCGGTTTTGGTCTAGGGCACACGAAATGAAAAATATGTTTAGTGCCAAATTTGCATTGCTCTCTACTAATAATTTTTTCAAGTATGCATTCTAAGTTGGCATGGTCAAGCAATGTTAAGTTGACCAAAATTAAGAGAGGTTAATGTGGAGGGATTCCAAATGGACTTGTAGGTATAAACAAAACATTCTTAGGTGCCACAAGCTTCGAGAACCACTCTATCATAGTTCGGAAATTTTTTCTCTTAGGGCTCTTAAGAGAATGTGCTAGAATAGTGCACTCTAAAATTATTGAGTGACTTGAAGAATGAAAATATCCCTTCCCTAGAATTTACCTACCCACCTAGAAATTTTGGCAGAGTCGTTTTTGGTACAGGACACATAAAACAAAAAATATCTTATTGTCAAATTTTCACTACTCTCCACTAACAGTTTTTGTAAGTATGCATTCTTAGTTGGCATGGTTAAACAGTGTTGAGTTGACCAAAAATGAGAGGTTAATGTGGAGGGATACCATATCAACTTGTAGGTGCATACAAAACATTCTTTGGTTCCACAAGCTTCAATAACCACTATGTCATAGTTCGATAGTTTTTTACTCTTAGGGATCTTAAGAAACTACATTAGAATAGTGCACTATGAAATGATCAGGTTACTTCGATAATGAACATATCCCTTTCCTAACATTTACCTACCCACTTAGATGTTTTGCCACTGTCGGTTTTGGTCTAGGATGCACAAAATAAAAAATATTCTTATTATCAAATTTACAGTACTCTCCACTAACATTTTTTGTAAGTATGCATTCTAAGTTGGCATGGTCAAACGATCTTGAGTTAACCAAAACTGTGAGAGGTTAATGTTGGTGCAAGTGCACCCAAGTACTTGAAAATTTCAAATATTGGACAATGTGTCAAGTAGCAATGTTGAGGTCATTAAGCATTAGATAGGGTATAATTATGCTAAATAAGGTCTATTGAGACCATTTAAAATGTAATGGGGGGTTTTGAGTCATTTATGTTTAGGAGTCAAAAGTTGCACAAAAAGATGTAATGCTATCAATCAAAAATTGTAAAAAAATTCAACTTTCTAGGAATATGAGGGGTCTTAGAAGTTTGAAAGGTGGTTATAGACGTTAGATGGTTAGTTTTCTAATAGAAAAAGTATAAAAGGCCTTTGAAAGGGTCGAACATGATTTGATGAAAGTTGGTATTGGATCTTTCATATCAAAGACCACATTATTTATGCATATTTTTCTATTATTCTAATTTTTCCAAGCACTGTACGATCCCATACAATCTGTGAGTGCTATGATCTTCATTTTGTTATGTAGATACATGGATTAACCTTCTTTTGAATCAATTTTGGGAGACTTTCATCAAGATTGGAGGGAGATTTTGTTAATTCTCTAGAACAGCCTATGTAAAGGTAGAGCAAGGGTCTGAATTGAGTTTTAATCATGTTTTAGTCATTCCACCTACTGTAGAAATCTGTGTCTCAATGCAATGACTTCTTTTATGGTAGGACTAGATGTTACTATGGTTTGGTAGGATGTGGAGTCAGGTTATTTGATTTGGAATGACGCCCTTGGGTTGGGCAAAGCCATTTTTCATGTGAAAATGAGTTATTATAGTAGGGTTTTGATGAGTTGTTGAGAGAATAGAACTTGTGAGGGTTTGGAAAGTCTGTACAGACTTAATTGAAGGTTTTAGATACCATTTTAGAGTTTGGTAAGCTCGAGTATGGTGTTTTTCAAAAAACCCTAGAGTTTTTGTGTGTAATTGGAGGGATTGGTGGATCAGTTGATCAGAGGTATTAAATATGAGAAGTGATTGAGGATTTTGTGGTTTTGAGTCACAATTTAACTCTTTCAAGTGATTTTTGATGAAAAAAAGGAGTTAAGAAGTGGTTCCTTTGGAAAATAGGGCTAATTTAGTAGCCTAAAACAAGGGAGGTTTAATGGTTCTCAATATTGTTGTGTAGAAATCACTTGAAATATTTTGGGATTTGATTTTGGGGTTTGTGGTGAACCTTTTTTTTATGTTGGTTTGGCCTTTGTATAGCCTTCTCCAAAAGATAAGTCTAGTTGTTGATTTTTGAAGGCTAGAAGCCTATTGGTGTTGTCTTGGGACAGTTTGGAAGAATTGTGTTGTGAAGGTTGTTTCCTTGTTTGTATCTAATCAAATTGAGTTGGATATTGAGTATCAACCACCTTGCTTTCATTAGGTGGTATCAAAGCTCAAGGACAAGGTCTCTTGTTGGTGATTTGATTGATTTTTGCAAGTTTGAAGAAAGTTGATTTGGAAGGTGAAAAGACAACTTGGTGAAGATGCCTCTGAAGGGTGTTGGTGTTGCAAGAGAGTTGCAGGAACTGAAGGAGAAGCATGCTAAGCTTCTAGAGTCACATAATGTAGTGTTGGAAAGGCTTGCTACCTTGGAGACAAAGAAGAGAACATATGAGAATGAAGAGAGTGAAACAGAAGAAGATGATGAAGAATATGAAGATGTTGATGAGGAATTAGACCCTGAAGATCATAGGATGGTAAAGATGCTTAGAGAAGTGAAAGGTGATTCTCACAAGGTAAAATTTGATCTTCCTATGTATGGTGGTAATTTAAATGAAGAATAATTGCTTGATTGGATTGCTACTATGGATAATCACTTTGAAAATGAAGACATTTCAGATGAGTAGATGGTGAAGCTGGAAAAAACAAAACTCAAAGATCGTGCTCTTCTATGGTGGGACTATGAGCAAGTAGAGAGGAGAAAACAAGGAAAATCAAGGATTACTTCATGGGATAAGATGGTGCAAAAACTAAAAGGTAAGTTTCTTCCAAAGGATTATGAAGTTGCAAGGTCTGAAACAAAAAGATCTAGATGTCAAGGAATACACTAATGAATTTTACAAACTAAGCATAAGGTCAAGAAGGGATGAGGATGAGGCTGAAAAAGTGGCTAGATATCTAGGTGGTTTGAGATTTAATATACAAGATGAACTTGTTGTTTCTAACCCAAAGTCTGTGGAAGAATGTTTTCAATTAGCAATCAGGGTGGAGGAAAAGCTTAAAAGAAGGCAAGAAAAATTAGTTAGAGGAAGAGGTGCTACTAGTGCAAGAGGGAGAGGAACAATCCCTACACCAAAGTAGCCATTAGAAGAACAAGAAGGGACAAATAGAGGTAATGAGCAAGGTATTGATACAAGCGGAGGTTTTAGAGGTAGAGGAAGGTTTAGTGTTGGAAGAGATTCTAATGTCTTTGTAGGGAGATGGTATACTTATAATCAATATGGTCATCCATCTTGGAAGTGTCTTGAAAAGGTTGGTAGTTCATCTAGTGGGGATAAGAGGATTGATAGGAGGGAACAAATCATTCAAGACAAGGAGTGTGAAAGCAATCATCCTACAAGTTTAAGAGCTACTCCTGAAACAGGGGAAATGTTGATGATGAGGAAGACAGTATTAAAGACAGCAAAAGAGGTAGAGCCATTGCAAAGAAAAAGCCTCTTCAAGACCACTTGTAAGTGAAAGAATAAGGTATGTAGAGTTTTCATTGATTCTGGATCTACTGAGAATATGGTGTCTAGTGAGATGGTGAATAAGTTAAATTTGCAAAAAGTACCTCATGAGTTGCCATATAAAGTGTCACGGTTGAGTGATGGGCAGTCTTTGTTGGTAAATGAAAAAGCAATTATTGAATTCCAGATTGGGGGATATAGAGATAGTGTAGTTTGTGATATTCTTCCTATGGATTGTTGTCACCTACTCCTAGGTGGACCCTATCAATATGATAGGTGATACTTGTATGATGGCAGAGAAAACACATATAATATAGTGAAGGATGGATGCAAGTTTGTTTTGACTCCACTTGAAGAAGATGAGAAGGGAAAGGAAAAAGTGATAATGTGTGGAAGAAAATAACTTGTAAATGTTGTGAAAGAAGACACAAAGGTGAGTACTACAGTTGATTTGAAGTCTAAAAATGCTTTGGTAGCAAGTAAGAAAGATGCTTTAGGTTTGTTGATAGTGAATTGGACTGAGAATGTGTTGGTTGGTACAATGTTGTTCCCTTTGGTTAAGGGTAAGATTGTAAACTATGAAGAAACTACAGGTACTATGGGTACAATGGATTATAAGGATAGTAAAATGATGATGGGTGCTAGTAGGATAGGAGGTCTGATGATAGAGGTAAAGGGGCAAAGTGCACAAAGACTTGAGGACAAATATAAGCATGGAGATGAGGTAAAAGAAAAGACATATCAAGGGAATACTAACATGTCTTTTTTTGTAGGTATAAATGAAGGTGTACAATCAGGGTTAGAACAAGGGACTGGTGAAAGATAGGTAGTAGGTCTGAGTGCAAAGTTGGAGACACATACAAGTGCAAACAGAGTCAAGAATGCAAGGAAGATTGCAAGTTCACCATGTATGAACTAGTGGAAGGTATTTGCAGACCTGAAGATATGTGAAAGGAAAAAAGGAGCAGAGATAAAGGATGATACAAACCCCAACTCATGTGACATGAGTTCTTTTTCTGTGGGGGTGAATGATGCAGGTGCACACAAGTACTTGAAAATTTCAAATATTGGACAATGTGTCAAGTAGCAATGTTGAGGTCATTAGGCATTAGATAGGGTATAATTATGCTAAATAAGGTATATTGAGACCATTTACAATGTAATGGGGGGGGGTTGAGTCATTTATGTTTAGGAGTCAAAAGTTGCACAAAAAGATGTAATGTTGTCAATCAAAAATTGTAAAAATTGCAACTTTCTAGGAATATGAGGGGTCTTAGAAGTTTGAAAGGTGGTTATAGATGTTATATGGTTAGTTTTTGAATAGAAAAAGTATACAAGGCCTTTGAAAGGCTCTAACATGATTTGATGAAAGTTGGTACTAAATCTTTCATATCAAAGACCCGTTATTTCTACATGTTTTTTTGTTATTCTACTTTTTCCAAGCACTGTACAACCCCGTACAGTTTGTGAGTACTATGATCTTCATTTTTTTATGTAGATACATGGATTAACCTTCTTTTGAAGCAACTTTTGGAGACTTTCATCAAGATTGGAGGGATATTTCCTTAATTCTTTGAAATAGCCTATGTAAAGGTAGAGTAAAGGTCTGATTTGAGTTTTAATCATGTTTCAGTCATTCCACCTACTGTAGAAATTTGTGTCTCAGTGGAATGACTTCTTTTATGGTATGACTATATGTTACTATGGTTTGGTAGGATGTGGAGTCACGTTATTTGATTTGGAATGATGCCCTTGGGCTAGGCAGAGCCATTTTTCATGTGAAAATGAGTTACTACAGTAGGGTTTTGATGAGTTGTTGAGAGAATAGAACTTGTGAGGGTTTGGAAAGTCTGTACAAACTTAATTGAAGGTGTTGGATACCATTTTAGAGTTTGGTAAGCCCGGGTATGGTGTTTTTCAAAAAATCCTAGAGTTTTTGTGTGTAATTGGAGGGTTTGGTGGATCAGTGGGTCAAATGTCTTAAATCTCAGAAGTGATTGAGGATTTTGTGGTTTTGAGTCAAAATTTAACTCTTTCAAGTGATTTTTGATGAAAACAAGGAGTTTAAGAAGTGGTTCCTATAGAAAATAGAGCTAATTTAGTAGCCTAAAACAAGGGAGGTTTAATGGTTCTCAATATTGTTGTGTAGAAATCACTTGAAATCTTTTGGGATTTGGTTTTGGGGTTTGTGGTGAACCTTTTTTTGATGTTTGGTTGGCCTTTGTACGAACTTCTCCAAAAGATAAGTCTAGTTGATTTTTGAAGGCTAGAAGCCTATTGGTGTTGTCTTGGGATAGTTTGGAAGAATTATGTTGTGAAGGTTGTTTCCTTGTTTGTATATGATTAAATTGAGTTGGATATTGAGTATCAACCACCTTTCTTGCATCAAATGTGGAGGGATGTCATATCAACTTGTAGATGTAGACAAAACATTCTTAGGTTCCACAAGATCCGAGAACCACTATGTCATAGTTCAACCATTTTTTGCTCTTAGAGCTCTTAAGAGACTACAACACAATAGTGCACTCCAAAATGATTGGGTGACTTGGAGAATAAATAGAGCCCTTTCCTAGTGTTTACCTATCCACCTAGATGTGTTAGCACAACCTGTTTGTCAAACCTAATGACAAATTTGCAATTTTTCAATTTACCAACTTTTGTTTGAATAATTATTTTCCCATGGGCAACCTAGGGCTATCCCATTTTTCTGATTTTTATGGACATAATGACACCCCATAGCTATATCTTTGTGTGTAATACCCTAAGAAACCAAAATATTATATTTTTTAGCATGTATTCATGGGATTTTATGATGTTGTGGGTTGTTATCACTATCCCAACATGACAATGGACTAGATCCCTAATCAATTAATGATAGAAAGTGGTACATTCTACTAAAAGATGAATTATAATCAAAAGGATATAGTCCCACCTTCATAGGTTTAGGCATGGACTTACAATTCATCACTTGAAACTTCTTGATAAAAATCATGTCATATTTCATCTAAAACACAAATATTTGATACATCTTATATATAATATCTTCATACCAAGACAATATTGTAAGAGTTCAAGATTAATCCTACCAATAATTTATTAAGGTTGTTCTTAATTGCAAAAATCAACATCTTCGATCTACATATAATTACTATATTATTGGAATGTACAATAAAAATCACTACCACACCAACTTGATCTTTAAGGTAAAGGTTTGGATCATGTTGACTTCAACAAATTCCATGTTATGCAAGATGTTCATCTAATTTGATAAAGCCCACTCTATGACACTATTTGTGATTATAGAGATATTTGATGAGTCTAAACATCTTCTTCTATTAATTGTGTATGGAAAATCCTTCCATATTATCATATAGACCTCTTCTTTCCTATAATCAACAAGGAAATCATTTACTTTCTATTTGATAAATCATCTTTCCACCCAAACTATGTAGCCATAGAAGAGATTATTTTTGGTCTTTATCTTCCAACTTTAAAAATATTTTCTTCTTGCACTAGGCCTCCTCAACATATCTAGCACTCATATATATATATATACTCCATCTACACCAAAAAATGAAAACTCTTCTTTCTATGAATGAAAAATCCCATTACAATTCACAAACCATTTTAGGTTCAATAGTATATTAAATGTATCAAAAGGTTATTTCATCTCAATGACCTCAAAATCTATGTTCTTTATTATCTCTATTAGGTTGGCTTCAAAATTCCTCCATATACCAATGGTACTTATTGTGGTCCCATCAACTAATGTAATATTATACAAGTATCAAATAATGTTGGTTTACCCAATTCTTCCCATACTCTTTTTGGCATATGGTAATATCTCTACATAGATCGACCAATACATTTTTGAACCAATTTTTATGAACATGGAGTTCAATCATAATCTTTCATTTTCTAGATTTCTTCACCACATTTTTTAATTTGTGGCTTTAAGTCAATATTTTTATTTTTTATTCTAATAATTAATGATTTTTTTAGTTTTTCTAATATATTTTCTTCCTCTCCAAGGTTGTTATGACTGTCACATATTTTGTTCAAGCCTTCCTTCTTCAAGATCTTGAAATATTTCAAATATAAGGGAAAGGGGGGCCCTAGATAACATGCACAACTTATATATTGATAAAGAAACTTATATACAACTTTATCATTAATTTGAACCCAAAATTGGCATTCCATATCACTTATTTCGATGCACTAATCAAAAAGAAAATTCAAATTAAAAAAGCTATCATTGCTAAAGGGGAAATTAAACTTTATTCAAAGGATCCAAACCAAAATGAAATTATAGAGATTAAGGATGTTAATGGATCAAGGAATCAAAGGATAAAAGATGTTGCAACTATAGAGACTAAGGATAAAGGGATCAAATTTGGTGAAGTTTCCCAAGGCAACCAAATTTAACAGTAGTAGACATGTTAATGTAAATGTCTTATGATAATTTATGAGTGAAAATGGTATGTAATTCATAAACTATTAAAGTGCAAGATTTCAAGAAATCAATCTATAACATGTTATTGATCATAGCTCAACCATTATAAAGTGATTATACATTCAAATTCTAAGTTTCAAAGTAGGGAAACATGTACACAAAGAACAAATTATATCAAATATCAATTTTTATATATAAAAGTGTAGAGAAATTATGTATGTACACAAATTTGGCATATATGCTAACTCAAAACAATATTTACAAAATGTGGCACATGTCATCTCAAGGTCTATACAATGTACATCTCAACTAGCTATGCCATCTCAAGAAAATCATAAACTTGTGGAGGAACATCAAAATGTAGCCTCTTCATGCCACTTGATGGATGAGAAGTTGGTTGCACAATAAAAATTTGAACCACAAATTAGATTAATTAGCACAATGGTAAATAACTTAGAATACTAAATAGAAAATTATCTACTATTTTTTGTAACTTTCAAAATAACATGTAATCACTATACTAAACTATAATTTCTCAAAAATATCAATTAACTTGTCAAATTCAATTCTTGATTACCTCAAGCCTGTATTTTTTTGCTAACAAATGTTCTACAAATGATGGTCCCTTAGGACGATCAGGATCCTACCATATCAAAATGGTAGAGGATCCACATAGGTGGATGATGGAATACTCAATAACAAGAAAAATAAAATTGACAAAATTAATATACAATTGTTGACAAACAAACATAAACTAAACATATATCTACTTATATCTAGAAACTTATAAATTTACTAGATATAAAAAAAAAACCCATATACCTAAACCAGTGATGCTTCTTCAATTTTTTGACAAGAACTCGTCATGGATGCAGTAACTAAAACTTCCTATACATAAAACATGACAAAGAATGTAAGACTATAAATGTATGTACATATAATCATAATATATTTTAAATTGGTGTCTAAATCACTACAATAAGTTCTATAAGTTCTAACTAAACTATTAATTCAATTTAAAATTTAGTTCAATTACCTTGACTTCAAGTCATTCTATGAATAAGAGTCCCTTAGGATGATTAGGTGTTTTAGTAAATAACATTAGAAAAGGTGTCACATCATTCACATCTAGAGTAGACTACAAAAGTAAAATAAGACCAAGATATAAATTAATATGTATTTAATTAATCATAAGCTAAAAGATATGCATACAATAAAAAATGTAAACATGTACAAAAAATTATACCATGTATAGGAAAAATTCAATGGCTGAAAGAGTACCATGATGGACTTTATTCTAAGTTCATCCCTGGTCATCAACTATTCAATCCTACTTAAGTATACATTAGTAATACTATTTTTTATATTAATTTTAAATGAAATGCACTATGAAATAAATGTAAGTTTTACTTATACACAGGTTTGCTCCTGCTCCTCATCTCTAGCCATGGATGGCTCTCCTTATGTTCTTTCCTCACATGTCTTTGTGTGCATGTAGTACACCCTACTAACTCATCTCCTCTAGGTGTCACATCATGGACCTTATACTTAGTTTTGTTTAGGGGAGGCTTAATAGTATCTTTGATAGGACCTAAACACATATGACTACACATAGTGTAATGATGAGGCACATAAATGTGTCTAGATGATGAGGATCCACCAACATCAACTGATCCACCAGGAGTATTGCTATCGGGTGGCTAGACAAATTGAGAAGATTATGTAATCAAATTGCTAGTCAAAGAGTGTATAGCCATGAGGCTCTACATTGCTACATCTACAACTATGTCTAGGTGGGCTATTGGAGGTGGGGGAGCAATAGGAGGAGGGAGAATATATGGACCTTGGAGTTGTCACATTGCCCTAAGTCTATCTTGGATAATTCCTCTACTACTCCTTGAAATTGTCTAAAGTCAAAATAATTCACATGTTTTCCTAAAACAAACTTCGCATATAATTTGTGGATAAAATAAAGAGGGACATCAAGATTTTTTTTTGGCGGTTTATCAAACACCATCCACCAATGATCCCAAAATTTTCTTGTTATACCCTCATGTGTGCACCATTTTATTAAAAATGTGGGCTTATGTACATCAATAGGTTGTCTATTTTTTGGATTCACAAAATATTGATCTAATTGGGCTTTAGATATTGAAATGGTGAAAAATAGGTTCACCAAAAATGTGGAACAAAGGGGGTATGATGGACCTATTTCTCACTATTTCATTAGGAAATGAGATCACCACAATGAATTGATTATCAACCCTTAGGTGAATCAACCAAAAGTGGGAATGTTTATATTTTCTTATGACAAAAGGACAAGGATCAAGGTCAAACAACACTTTGGAGAGAAAAACTAAAAATAGTAAATCAACACCAAAATGAAATCTAACACTTGAAATTTGAAGATTAAACTCAATATTTGTAGAACCAGAAAATAGAATACAGATCTAAGAAGGGCATAAACATGTGTACCAGTCACTAAAAGTTCTTTTTAGAAGTTGATCTAATACTCATTCACCAATGAGAGAATGGGTCCAAGTACAGGGGTTTCAACAATCTTTCAAGAGCCTTTGGTGCAGATTTAAAGCTTTTGATTTGTCCAAGTTTTAGTGTCGGAAAGTCAGAAATATGGTCTATAGGTTAGATTTCATGATTTGAAAACTTTGACAACTTTTGTAACTTTGACAACTTTGTAAATCTTTCTCTTCAAAATTTCTTCAATTATTCTTCAACCTATATCTACAATCACACATACAAGAGAGAAAAATATTTATTTTGGGGTGAATGGGGGTTTTCCTTGGTCAAACCCCATTTTGGTAATCAAACCTTGAATTGAAATAATGAAATGAAAGAGGGAATGAATAATGAACAAAGCTATGTTGCCACTCAACAAACCCTTGAATGAAACCTTGATAATGGAGATCTTAGGAGGTCTGTAACTTGCATGAGATGGATAAGTTGGATGTGGATCTTGACACTTGAATCTTTCTTGAAATGATACATTGAATGTTTGACTTGATCATGAAACTTACATCACAATGTTAGCTCCAAAAACATGCATGATGCAAGAATAATTGGACATAATGAATAGATCTTTAATATTGCAATAAATATCTGATATATCTTCTCTTGATTCCCTTAATTTCTCTTGAAAATGCTCTTGATTTCACTTGAAAATTTGAAACTTAGTGAAATAACCTTGTATTTATAGGTATGTATCCTTAATTTCCTAAAATTCAAATATCACGAGCCAACATTGAATTATGGATTTGAAATCATTAAAATACTATCAAAAACATAATTTAAAGTTAGGTCCAAAGGTCTAGGGAGGACCCATATTCCCATGGGTGAATGGATCCTAGGTCCCTATACTTGGAACACACATTTCTCAATGTAAAGTGTTATGTTTAGGCATTAATTATTGTCAGGTTTTCCCTTTGGAAAATGTAATTAATTAGGCTTGGTAAATGAATTAAAGGGCTAATTAAGGCATAATTAATCTTAATTAAATAAGAGGGCCCAAATAAGTGTGTAAATGTAAAGGGGTACATTTAACAACACTAGATTAAGGCATTAT
This sequence comes from Sequoia sempervirens, assembly GCA_007258455.2. Classification (NCBI taxonomy): domain Eukaryota; kingdom Viridiplantae; phylum Streptophyta; class Pinopsida; order Cupressales; family Cupressaceae; genus Sequoia; species Sequoia sempervirens. The sequence goes on along the minus strand of VDFB02333836.1, from coordinate 8,090 downwards.
TAAGTTCATTTTAACTAGGAGGGCCCAAACAAGTAAGAAAATTTAAAGGGTTACATTTTTCTACACTACATTTAGCCCCCACTTTAATGAGAGGATGACCTTGTGTCAAACTTACAGTAAAGTAGATAATCAGGAGAGGTCTAATTATACAATCATTGGAAAGATAAGATGACAAAGATCAAGGAGGATAATCAAGCCCCCAAGATCTAAGATCTCATGGAAAAACCAACAAAGGCACAAGGAGACACATGCCTATGTTAAACATATATATGTATGCAGTAATGACAAGATACTTAATCATGCAATGTCAAAGACTCAAAGAAAGAGAAAAAGGAAAAGGAAAAGAGAAAGGATCAAGCCTCAACTATCTAATGCGATGTGGAACACACCTCAATTGTTTGTCCAAAAATGTTTACAAGTGGAACTTGTTGTCCACTATGCAAAAAATAATGCACGCTCACACAGGCTAGTGAAATCCGTTGTCCACTAGGTGAGCCCCCAAGGGTGGAAAATGAGATAATATTATTAGGCTCCCATACCATACAAAATTTATACATTTGATAACTTTAATAATGCACCACACAATACAAACTTTGAGCTTCATAAGGCTTAGCAAGTTGTGTTATGCCAAAAACTTATGAACAAACAAGGCACTACAGGCAAGCAAAGTGTGTTATGCTTGGTGGCCATGATAAGGGTTGAAACTTCGAGCTTCATAAGGTTAGAAAGTTGCTTTATGCTAAACACATGAAAAAAATGCAAATAGGATAAGACATGTTCAAAGGGGTTTTGCTTAGTTCATGTAAGGTCTCCTCTTAGGGAACATCGTGCCTAATGTCTCAAAGAGAGGAAAAGTCTAGGATAAAAGATTCACAACTTAGCGTATGCAATGCATAGCATCACCACTAAGAGGAAAGTTGTATGCGAAGAAAGTTCACACTCTTGGAGGACATCAAACCCAATGACACCACCAAGAATAAGACACATCGCAAGAAGTAAGAAGACTACACAATGAAACATAAGGAATATAGTCTAAGATCTCCAAAATGATAATACTAATGTATACCCCCACTTTAAAGAAATTGCTAACACCATGCTGTGAGAAATTACTTTAAAGTAGTAAATGATAAATTCTAACAATAAAGAATACATAAGAGCTTATTTGGAAAGCCCTATTCCAATTCATATGTTTCCAAATGAAACTACATCATGAAAAAGGAAGGGGTTGCCCCCAAAATGAAATCCCAAACACATAATGGATCCGCAGATTTGGGGCCAACGTATGTCTTTGCTACAATGATATTATAAAGCTCGAAAACGTCATCATTCCCCAAATAACTCATGAAACGAGAAGAATGACATATAGAGAGAGAAAACAAAGAAAAGCCTTTTGGGTCAACATGGAAGAGACCTAAATATCTAGATGCCTTGCATCATCCCCAAAAGGAAAATAGAAGACAAAAGAAAAGGTAAATGGTTTACAACATATATAAGAATGAAGGTAAAAATAGAGGAATGAACATGAAGATACATCAAACAAAATGATACAGGAGATCACATTACACACATGAAATCACAAAAAGAAAATGAAAAAGAAAACAAAGACAAGAATAGTAAAGCACATGAGAGTCAACCTATAGTAGTTCATCCACATCCCAATCTTATTCATCATATGCAGAAGGTGAACTAGCCAAAGGGACAACGTCAAGTGCCAAATTAGGACAAGTACCAAGTTTAACATGTGGTGAAGCACTCTTTCTAGGAGGATCATCACGATTGTTATCATTTAAGCTCATGGAAGAGGAAAAAAATAAATTTAACTCTTTATGCACTTCCTCATCAATTTTAGCAGTTTCATTATCATCATTCAAGTTTATCACAATAGAAGGTCTTATGATAATATCCATAGAAGATGCTTGTTCTTGTTGTATTTGAGGATTAGGATTTTCTTGTTTCGATGAAGGAGGAGAATCATCATACATTGTTTGAGGTAAGTTTGGATTTTGATTTTCTTTGTTATTCTTTTCTTCTTTTTCTTGTAACAAACGAGAAATAACACAACGTCTATGCCTACACTCTCTAACATTTTGGTTCATTTTCGTTCGATTTTGGGTGCTGCCACAATAGTGTGTCTCACTTTTGGGACATGCTGATTTTTTTCCTAAAATCACTATTTTTAGAAAAAATAATGATTTAAGTCTTGAGAGGCTCTATATAAAGGGTTTTTATTGAAGAGGGGTAGATAAGACCCCCTTAGATCAAACCCCCTTGGATAGAACCCCTCTAGTATTAAATCATACCCACAATGGAGTCCCCTTCACACCTATCAAAATGTTGGCAAAAAACCACTTTTTATTTACCTTTTGAGGGATTAAATAACATCATTTAGAATTTATATTTTGTAATATTGTATCCCTCAAAACAATCTTTTCAACAAGTATATAGTTTTGATATATTTTCATTTTATCATGTATTTAATTTTCAATTTTTACTAAACATAGTTTTTTCTCCAAACATCAAGCTCTTTGTTGTGCAGAGGTGAAAAAATAGTAAACCATTGTAAAAAAAATTCAAAAAATACCCTTTCCCTAGGTATTGATGTCCTTGTTTCACCCAAAAAAAAAATGGATTTCAATATATACACAACAAGTTAGGTTGTATGACACACACGTATGTCCAAATTATAGCTACAGTGACTTCAAAAATTAATTTTAAAAAAAAATATGTAACAAAAAGTTATGAAAAAATATCCTTTCCCTAGATATTGATGTTGAGAATATATATTTCAAAAATTAGAATCTAATCCTTTATAGAAAAAAGTTATGTTGTATAACACAAACGCTACTTTCTGAAAAATGTTATTTTCTATTTAAAACTAGTTATTAAAGGATATGTTGAAAGATTCATGATTTATTTTAGAAAATTTTAAAAATATATATATTTAGAATCTACACACAAATTGCCACAAATCACTAGTTCACGTCATCTTCAAATTCTTAATAGTTTAGCTGCTATAGGTCTCAAAAGATGAAGATTTATTTAAAAATATTGATGTAAATGTCCATCTTGGGAAAAAAGTGAAACATAGTATTGTGGGATCACCCTTTTCAAGTTGTGATTGTGTAGTAGCAGGTTTATCAACCATAGGCTTTTTTTTCTTCCCTTAAGGGAGGAACAAAAGGAACCATGGGAGGTTGTTTAACCACTTTCTCTTTAGCTTTGTAAACTTGTTTGATTTTAGGAGGCACAATGAGACTTATTTGGTTATCTCATGGTCTCTTATAGGAAATAGGTGGAGGATTTACTATGTTTTGGTCTTGGTTACTTGGAAGGGCTTTAGGTTCAATCATGGTTTCATCAAGGATAGGAGGCTCAATCATGGGTTGAGGCATATTAGTAAGGGATAATTCTATTATGCGGTTTGCCTTAAAATTTTAATAGGATTTGAAAAATAAGTCCTCAAGAGGCTTAATAGGTTCTATAGGTTCGGGCCAAAATAAATCCAATGAGAAATTCCCACATGAAGACATGGGATTAAAGCCACTATGAGGCATAGTAAAGATCTCATTTCCAAACGGAAACTTTAAGAATTTATGCACAATCGATGAGACTAAATTCATGGAGCGAAGCCATGGATAGCTAACTTCACACAAAATTGGTCTAACAATGGATGATGGAAAATGAGACACGTAATTTTTTTGGTCCAACTTTTAAAGGAAGAGTTATCAAACCTATTGTAGGGCAAGCAAACCATTTTTGATCCATGCTTTCAGTTTTTCATAAGTATCTTGATAAAGCTCATGCGCAAATAAGAATTCTTCAGTAATTGCATTCTCTACACAAATGGGATCAATTAATATCCCATTAATAGGATTTTCATTAATACTTCCAGCTATGTAAAGAGGACCGTCAAGTGCATGTCTAATTATGTCATGTTTTTAGAAAGCAATGTCAAGTGGCATCTTAGTTAGGCCTTTACGAGGTTGAACTTCAATGAAGTTAACTGAATGATTTATAGTGTTCTTCTCTTTATGTCTTATGTGATGTTGCATGATGTGATTAAGGCTAAGCACCATTTCTATTCCTTTTTTTAGTTTTAATTAAGTCTCTTATGTTTTGTATCATAGGAACAACATTAGCGGTGATGGGTTCAGAACTTACAAAGTCTTGCAATTACTATAACTCTTCATCCATTCTTCTAAGGTTCTCATGAGGAAAGTTAGTATCATTGCATCAACATCAGTCACATTCAGTGTAGGTAGGGAAGTCATGGGAAATGAAGTGTTAAGGGTATGACCCATAGTGGGTTGACTAGTGTCAACACTATGAGTGAAAGAGTTAGAGAACCCAAGATCCATGGTAAATGATGTATCGTGGGATGGCATGAGTCTTGAACTATGTTTCACAATAGTATTGGTAATAGGACACAAATTTGTGAAGCAAGTTTCACAAACCCAAGGTGCACCCAAAATGGATAAGAGGTAAAATGCAATGAAATATCCTAGAATGTAAAGTGCAATGCAAGCAATTTTCAGATTTAAAGCTAGATAACTTTTTTATTATGCTACGTAAAAATATGAAAATGATGTCTTTTAGATGCAACTTTGAATTCAAACAATGCACTAAATTTGATGAATTATGCTTAATATGAAAAATTTCATATAACAATTTTTTGGAAACTAAAACAGCAGACTTAATACAAAAATAGAGAATGTCGAAACAGTGATTTTAATGCTCAAAATTTCAGGAAAAACCCTAATTGGGGACCCATTCGCCCATGGGTGAATGGGTCTCACTTAAAGGTTTTAAAAAATAATTTTCAAGTTTCTAAGATTTTTTTTATGATTTTGATATTCTGGTTTCAAACGGTGAGTTACAGTTTTAGATTTATGTAAAATGAGGTCTAAAATGCAAGTGCAAAATAGTGCTAAATGACAAGAAAAAAGACCTAATTTGAGATGCAATTTTGATTCAATTTTCAAATGTAAATGAATGATTATGCAATGTTATGTAAACACTATGCAAGATGATTGATATTTTTCAATTTTCTAGATTTTAAAGGATGCAAAAATGCAAAACTAAAACCCTAAGTGAGATTGAAATTAATGCAAGTAAACAACCCTAAATAAGATGCAATGCAAATTAATGCAAAACCTAGATCTAGGGCTGAAAATGGACTCTAAATCAGCAAGATATGATGCTCAAACATCGGGTTCGCCAAAATGAAATGATGAAAAATAGGTTCACCAAAAATGTGGAACAAAGGGGCTATGATGGACCTATTTCTCACTATTTCATTAGGAAATGATATCAGCACAATGAATTGATTATCAACCCTTTGGTGAATCAACCCAAAGTGGGAATCTTCATATTTCCTTATGACTGAAGGATGCAGATCAAGGTCAAACTTGCACTTTGGGGAGAAAAACTAAAAAATAGTAAATCAACACCAAAATACAATCTAATACTTGAAACTTGAAGATTAAACTCAATATTTGTAGAACCAGAAAACATAATGCAGATATGAGAAGGGAAAAAAAATGTGTACCAATCACCAAAAGTGTTTTTCAGAAGCTTATCTAAGACTCATTCACCCATGGGTGAATGGGTCCAAGTATAGGGGTTTCAACAATCTTTTGAGAGCCTCTAGTGCAAATCTGAGCTTCTGATTTTTCCAGGTTTCAGTACTGAAAATTCAGAAATTTGATCTATAGGTTAGATTATGTGATTAAATTTGACAACTTTTGCAACTTTGACAACTTTGTAAATCTTTCTCTTCAAAATGTCTTCAAGTCTTCTTCAACCTAAATATGCAATCACACATACAAGAGAGAAAAATGTTTGTTTTGGGGTGAATAGGGGTTCTGTAACACCTGCCCCGAAACCCTAGAGGACAACGCACTAAACACCTAAAAATGAAAAAAAAAAATTTAAAGTGCAATGTTCACATGATCATAAATGAAACATTAACTAGATTTCTATTCTAAGTCCTCTAAGGTCCATGACTATGCTACTCGATTCCCATTAGCTAAATTAGCAAGTAACGATAAATCATTTCATTCAATTAACTCTAACAACAATATGAATTCCATTTCATCCACACATTTACAAATCAACTAATATGAAATCATCCATTGTGTACTAACACTATAACAACATCGATATTCATTAAATTGGAAATAATATCAATTGCATTCATCATTACAAGGGAGATTTTACAACAATTACAATGATACATCATTACATTATTACATCTTGAACCACAATGTCTCCTCACAAATAGGGGACGAGAATACATCAGGAGAATATTACATATTACAATAGAGTATGAAACATTACATGCAAGATAATCCACATGAATTGATACAAGTGTAGATGTCTTCAAATCTAGAAGTAATCACCACGAACACGAACCATATGAGGGAACCCAATGGAGTTCAAGGCACATTCCACCCGACCATGTAGAACCCTAAGGTCCACCCCCCGTGCTAGGAGATAGCATTAAGGTCCCACCACAACAATCAAGAGACAAAAGACAACACAAATACCAACATGACTCCAATGAACAAGTATAGTACAATAGCACATGACAATAACACCACTTCTAGAGGCACACAACATCAAGGGAGACATGAGGTAAGGAAATACTAGGTTGTCGTAGGAGGAGTTTCATCACATAGTTTGTCATGGGTTACCCAGGAAGATCTTCCTAGGCCCCGGCACATCCTAGGTTACCCTGGTAGCCTCTACCAATCTCTGACCCCTCATGCAAACCTATGCGGAATCAACATACCTCTTGTGAGGACAAAGCAGTTGATCTTGCCATTCCAAGTCTTCTCAACTCATCTCTAGCCTATATGAGTGTTTGAGCCATGAGTGAGGCATTTACTTATCTTGATTAGTGTGAATACTACCCAACCCCCTAGTTCATTTTAGGTTATCACTTAATTACAAAACTCCCACATGGGTTACCCAAGTGCCACTTTGTGCTCAACCCCCATTGGGAGCCACTCCCCTACTGACAACAAGGAGACCCCAATAAAATCACAGAGCAAATCCACTTACACAATCACAAGAATTCATTAACAATACAACATGGCAAGGCATAACCATTCCCACTCACAATTTTCCAATGATTCCAACCACATAGATGAATATATTGTGCAAGGCTGATGACCATCACATATTCACTTAATACAAAACAACCATCCCAAGGATAACAAGAATTCCATCAAAAAGACAATTTCCCTAACCTTTGGTAGACTCCTAAGATTCATTTCACAAGATAACATAACGTTGAACAAAACCCACTATTCATTTCCAAACAACATCCATTCACATTGCTTTACATGAACAATTCAATCAATAATAGAAAAGTAGATTCTAAAGTGGATTTACAAAGCTTACATGTCAAGTTATAGAATAATCAACTTAACCCAATTAACAATCTTTTATTTCAAATAACTAATTCTTCATTTACGCCATGCACCAATTCTTACGTCACTAAGGAAACCATGTCCATTTATTAGTCTCACTAATTATATACACTCATGCCCTTATACAAGATTATACATATATTCATATATAATAATTCACATATATCTTAATTATCAAATCTGGTTCAAATTTTCAAATGCTAAAAGTAAACTAAATCCACATATGAACCTATGTTTTAACATAGATACATATAAATACACACACACACATATATACTTTTATGGTTACTATTCGAAGCAATGCAGATTATAGAAACTTACATATATACAAAAATATATAATCATAAACACAACACAGAATTTAATTTACTTAATCATAGATCTAAATATACATTTATATAAATATATGTACATATATCTATATATAAATATGGATATATGTATATATATACATATATATCCATCTACTCAACTCAATGCCAATCAATATTTAAATGTGTAGTTATGTTTATCCCTAGCATAGTCCATAATTCATGGGTCAGTTTACATTGATTACTTTCTTGAAATCAACCTTAGTGCATTCATCTGGATGCAAACTAATAAGATTAGAATACATGATAATTGATTGAGGCACATACAACAAGCCAAGACTTA
>VDFB02333835.1:0-40764 GCA_007258455.2 Sequoia sempervirens | reverse complement strand
CCACATACTGCATTATGCATTTTTTGCAAAAGCTCAAATTCATGTTTTCCATCAACACATTTGAGTAATACACCCTCTAGACTTCTCCAAAAAATCTCATTATCAATAATGACATATTGAATAGCTTCTAACTTCAATTTTTTTCTCTCATTGTCATACATACCCTCAAGGAACTGCATGGTTTAAAAATATTGAACAATCTATTTGTACCAACCACAAGTCTGCATGTCACATATAGGAGCAACATCAACACTTTCAACCTGATTCACTTGGTGGCCTCCAAGTTGGTTTCAACCATCAACTTGGCCAAACCTTTCCCTCTCACCAACTTAGTAATCTAAACATCAATATTAAATTCTTGGATCCTATTGATCCATCTACACCTCTAACTTGTGGTCTCTTGTTGAGTGAATATATCCTTCACTACAACACTTGGAACATAAGCTATGATTGTAGCTCCCATTAGGTATGTTTTAATTTTTTTTAAAGCCTTGACCAATACATAGGCCTACTTCTTAGCCATTTCATACTTGATTTCAGCAGCTTGCAAATATTTTCTAAGGAATTCAATGGGTTGTTCAAAGCGCTCATCATTTTTCTGGAGTAATACAACAACAATATTATGGAAAGAAGTGAAGGAAAAAATGTGCATAGGCTTAGAAAAATCTATAGATTTCAACAATGAAGCATCCTTGATGGCTTGTTTTATACTTTTAAATACCTGAATAGGCTCTTCTCTCCAAACCACTTTCTCTCCCTTCTTCAGAATCTTAGAAATAGTATGGGTAATCTCAACAAAATTAGTTACCAACATTCTTAAGAAATTGATCTGACCAAAGAATTATTGAATTCCTTTGACATTCTTGTGATGTGGAATCTTGTTTATTATAGCCACTCTTCTAGGTTAAATTCTTATTCCTTATTTAGACACAATATAGCCCAAGATCTTACCTTCCTTTACTCCAAACACACAGTTTTTAGGATTCAGTGAGATCCCATAATCTAATACCTTCTTAAACACTTTCTCCAAATTCATACAATGATCCCATTCTTTTTTATTGCATATAGTCAAATCATCTTGATAAACAACTAGGAATATATCTATGAAGTTAGCAAATGTTGCATCCATGGCTCTTTGAAAGGTAGCCCATGCATTTTTCAATCTAAATGGAATTCTTACATAAATATATGTGCCCCATGGAGTTGTAAAAGCCATCTTATACTGATCGTATTCTTTGACTACTACCTAATTGTAGCCTAAGAATCCATCCATCATGGATAATGGCTCACAACCAGTTACCTTCTATAACATGGCTTCCATGTTTGGAAATGGGTAATTGTCCTTCAACAATGACACATTCAAGTTTCTAAAATCAACACAGAGCATAATGTCACCATTTTTCTTTCTGATTGGAACCAAGTTTGAAACCCACAATGAGTGTCTGATGGGCTTGATAATCCCAACATCCCTTAATTTCACAAGTTCTTGCATCTTAGGCTATAGTGTGGAATTTATTGGTCTCTGCCTTTTCCTGAAGGGATTTGCATCTAGTTTTAAAGGTATTTCATGTTGAAATAACTCCTCTCTATATGCCTTTAGATCATCATAAGACCATGCAAACATATTTCTATATTTTCCCAATAAAGTAATCAACATTGCTTTAACTTGGGGTTTCATCTTTTTGCCAATGTAGACCTTTTTTGGAGCATTCTCTTTACCAATATTTACTTCTTTGAGATCCTCCTTGTGAGTAGATGTATGCTTAGTATTGCTTCTATCAAGGCCATCAAACACCCTTTCAAATACAAATAGCCCTTTTGGAATTTTATTAGTTTTTAGTTGGATGATCTCATTTCTAAATAGTGTTTCCTTACCATCCACTTCCTCCACAAAGGTTCCAAAATCAATTTCTTGACCCTCATATTCATCTATACATTGCAACAACCTTAAAATGTCATCATCATCATTGAAAACTTGATAGTTCTTTATGTTGTCAGGAATTGAAGGTCTGACTTGCACTTCAACTTTTGAAATGCTGACAAAATTTATATCATCTGGCAAGAGAGCAATGTTGGCAAGTAAATTTTCCACTTGGTTATTGCTCCTATCCAACAAGTCAATGCCAAAGGCATCAAACTAATCAATTTAATCCTAGACAACATTTCTATACTGTATCAACCTAGTGTTTTTTTATGCATGCTTTAACCTAACTTGAGAAACCACAAGTTCTAAATCTCTAATGACTATTAACTTTTTAATTAGATGTTTCTCAACTAGTTTTAACCCTAGTAGCAAAGCTTCATACTGCATTGTTTGTGCAAGCAAACAACAATGAAAATGAAAATTTGAAATTTTTACCACTAGGAGAGATAACTATCACCCCTTCACCAGCTCCCTCTTTTGAGAAAGCCCCATCAAAACACATATTCCACAAGTCATCATTATTGGCTTTCGATAGTACTTCTTTCTCAAGAGGTGCAGGTTGTTTTTCTTCCTCTTCTTTTAACTCTTCATTCCTAAAGTTATCCATCCTGGTATCCAAAAAGTGGATTCTATCTGCTTCTTCCACAAATTCAATGATATGTGGAGCTCTTGGCTCCCTCAGAAGCTTTATTTCCTTTCCTTCAATAAGAATGGTTGCAAAGGAAATTTCACATTGCATGCTACCTCCCATGGAGGCACTCCATTTTCTTGACAATATCATGCCATAGTTTGGTAGGATGCCCACTACAACTATACTCATGACAAACTCTTTATTAGGAAAAGCAACCAGTCTATATGGGACATTTGTAATTACTTTGATGATTGGAATCTCTTTGGAATCCATGACATAACATTTTCCATAGGCACAATTGATTTTGAAGCCCAATTCCTTCATAATTTCTACTAGAATGATATTAGATGAAGCTCCTAAATCAATAATGCAATTTTTTAGGAGCTTACCATCAACAATCAGAATTACATAGAATATATCAATGTTACTTGGGAAAGTTGTGATAATACAACCCAATTAAATCTAAGGGATTTCACCAATTTCTCCCTCCATTATTTCTTCACTCACTTTATTTCCACCCACTTGAGCCTAAGTAAACACCCTTTCATCTTCATAGGCCTTAGTGGCACCATTGATGAGGGCCACTACCTTTTGTGTATGTTCATAAATTCTCATCATTTCCATTAATGGAACTGTCACTTTGACTTAGGAGAGAAGATAAAACATTCCAACTAGATTATACCTCGGTAAATCATAAGGGACTACATTTTGCTCTCCAATCTTGTACTCATGTGGCTCAGACTTCTTCTTAGTCTTACTTTCTAATTTATTTTCTTGATCAATACTTGATTTTTGGGACTTTGATTTAACAATTGGAGCAACAACTTCATTAGACTTCTTGACTATGTTATCTTTCTTGGCCCAAATATAAGGTCCCTTACTCTCCTTGGATTTAATCTATCCTTTCTTAAAATTGGCCAATTCTTCTATTTTAGTTCCCTTCTTTTCTGCATTTTTCTCTTTCACGAACTTACTACCTAGCTTACCTTGATCACAATTTACAACCTTGTTCATCATATTATGAGTGTTTCTAGCTTGTTCTACCAATTTTGTTGTCATTTTCTTATACTCCTCATCAAAATTTCTTCTCAACGACACATCCATTTCCTCTATAGCACAATTTTTTTCCTCAACCTCTTCATCCTCATCAAGGAAAACTTGTTGATGATAGGAATCTAATTTTTGTCTTTGATAATCAACATCAACTTCATGTGATTCTTCTTCTGAAGAACACTCCTCATTAGCAAAATCTAATCTATGCATAAGCACATGTACTTCCACATCATTTCCCTCCATTGGCTCATAATAATCTAACTAAGTTTGTTCTTCTTCAAACTATCTTGCAATTGAACATGTTTGAGAAGCATGTGGTAGCTAGAAAACAATACACTAGGGTGTTTCATCAACAAAATTCACTGAATTCTTGTACAATGAATCAAGGGGAACTCTACTTTGAACATTTTTCTGATTGTTGGGAATTGGTATTATAGGGATGGTCTTGTAGTTGAGGATGCTTTTCATTCTTCTAAAAGTTTTTCTTATCATTTTTAAGTCCCTTTTCTTTCCTAGAAAGTCTATAGTTGATTTCTTTCATAGAGCTTGCAACTTTGTCAATCTCATCTTCCAATGAAGCTCCCTTTTCTATAGAATTCCTTTCTTCCTTCTTAGGGTTCTTCAATATTTTAACATAATCTCTTCTCCAAACTTTACCTATTTCCCTCCTAATGTTTTCAATATGAACTACCATCTTGAAGGCCTCTCTTAAGGTTTGAGGATTCTTATCTAGTAAGAGGTAATTTATTTTTGTATAAAATGCATTACAATAGTTGACAAAACACACCTTATAATTGAGTCTCAAATAAGGAGGTAGTTTGTTCATGGCCTTCTGAAATCTTATGTTTAAATCAACAACTACCTCATTTGAACCTTTAGAGATATTATTGAACTAATTCAGAAGGAAACTTGAGTTAGTTTTATTGCCATACTATTCTCTAAACACCCTCTTGAACTCTTCCCAAGAGCCAATATTCTCAGTTGGCAATGACTTATACCATTCCCTAGAATCTTTAGTAAGTGATTGCATGAAAAGCTTCATCATAACATCCCTAGCCTCCACCTCAAAGACATCCATCACATTGGAAAATGATTTCAAATGGTCCTCACCACTTATTACATTGTTGCCAGAGAACTTAACCAAGGTAGGCCCGATATCCTTAGGGAATTGATTTGGATAACCAGGAATCCCAATAAAGTCTAATTTTTAATACATATCCACTTGCATTTTTATTTTGGTGAACTAATCCCTTTGATCATTATGGGGTTCATTATTATTTTGATCACCATACTTATTGTTACCTTTACCATTTCCACCCCCACTATTACGACCACCACCACTTCCTTCTCCATCTCTAGAATAGGTGCACTTATTTTTATGGTTACCTCCACCTCGACCACCCTAACCTCCACCGCCACTTTTACCAAGAATATATCCATTTGACTTGGTCTTATCTTGATCAAGATAAAAATGAATAGAGCTTGAAGCTCTTGGATTAGGAATAGAGGTTTTGAGGAATGAAATCTTCCTTGCTATTTCTACATTTGAAGCTTCAATTTCTATTTTATTCAATTCTTGCTATAACTTCTCATTAACTAGCTACAACCTTAATATTTCAAGATCAAGAGGTGCATTAGTTGGAATGGATTTTGTTTTATCATCTTTGGTGGAGGTATTAGTAGATGCAGTATTTGTATTTGTAGTTGGGATAGTTTTCTTAAGTTGGCCTATGGGTTTCTTTCCATGGTCTATAGGATAAGATTTCTTAATATTAGTGAAGGGATCTGTGACTTTAGTTTCTATAATAGAGGTAGTGTAAGTGCTTGCAACAGAGGTTCTCATAGGAATGGTCACCTTAGGAGGATCAGGGGTTGCTTTAGCAACAGATTTAAAAGGAACTTCAGGAATTGGTTCTTCCTTTAATGCTTCTTTCATTTTTCAATCCTTTTTCTCTAAGAATCTCTTTCTAACACCTTTTCCCTGATTCTCTCCTCTATTTTCTTTGCTTGTTTCTCCTCCTACTCCTTAAGTATGATTTCTTCTTCTAAGGCTTGCATATCCTTATTTATGTTGTCTTCATCTTCTAGGACATCCTCAGAATCACTAGATTCAGAAGTGTAAAAGGTGAGATTTGTTGGTTCTCTCTCACGGGAATGATGTGAGGCAATACTATGGTATTTACCCCTTGGTTTGAAGTTATCATCATTAAAAATAGATTTACCCATAAGGGTTCCCCCTCTAGCTAGGAATTTATTATCCTTTTCCTAGAACTACCACATCTCTTCTTCCCTTGACATTTCATGGTGGCTATCAAGGATTTCATTAGTGGGAAATCCTTCCCCATTTGTATCAAGAACATAAAATTCATATTCCTCTTCATGATCATTCACATTATGAACATTTTCATTTAAATTAGGAAATTCACTAGCAAGATCTTCAATAGACTTACTTGATCCATCATTCTTCCTTATCCAAGATGACTTCTTACTTTTGGGCAACTCGTATTCCAACTTCTACTCAAGATTCTTCTTTATTTGGCTCCTAGTTCTATGAATTGCATTAGACTTTTCTTCATAGTTCTTCTTCTCTCTCTCTCTTTGGAATTCTAAATTTTCACTAGCACAAGAGACTTCAGAGTCCCCACCCACCATATGGGGAAATGAAATATATCACACTTTGGAGAACTCACAACTTCATAGAATACTTTGAACATAACCCGACATGAAATAGAAAATGAAACTAGAATGTGATGCAAAAAGCTAGACATTAAATATTGATGACAATTTTCATAAAGTGTTCTCCAAATAATGAAGAATAGTCCCCGTTTCAAACAAAGAAAAGCAACCCTAGCTACAAACCCTAGCAATTCACCCAATTCTCAAACTACCCAGTGCTATAGAATCACTCATAGGGGTGTATAAAATTTACTTACCTGAGATAACCAATAGTTTTCTCTTTGAATTCTCTTCATCTAAAGCTCACCTTCTCCTTTTTCTAAACTTGACCAATTCTTTTTCTTTCGAACAATTGCAATTGTGAAAGAAAAGGACCAACTACCTCCTTTAAAGCTCAGAAATGGAGCATCTTCACCATTAATGCCTAAAAGAAAGCTTGCATGAGAAAAATTACATGTAGTCATTTAGATTTGAATTCAGGTTGACAATCTTTCCAATTTAAAACATCATCAATGGTTCTCCTTGTTCATCAAATTTTTCTTTCAATAATCGTGCTTTAAAACATTGATGATACCTCAGGAAAATACCATGTGGCCACTCCATGTTTCTCAATAGTCTTCATGAAACCATCTCTCATTACTATAATTTATTTGAAATGAAAAGGCTTTCAGTGATGAGTGATGTAGGTGATGGCATAGGATAATAACAAGTGGCACAATCACAACCCATGGTTGCTTACCTCCTATCTCATCGCTATACATGAATTGAGAAATGAAAATTTTCTATGATGCAAAGAACTAGCATGATGTAAAGGGGAGACAAAAGCCATTGTTCATCATTGTAAAGATTACCGAAGCATAAATACTTCATCGATATGAAGGATAAAAATGATGCAAAGAAGGTAACACAAGCCATCATGCATTGCAAAAGTGGAATTAGAAGGCAAAATGTTTACAATGATATGTGATGCGAAGGAAAATTGGTTCATCGCTCATCACAAAAATGAAACTGATGAGTCATAAGGTTTCAGTGATGAATGATACAAAACTTTAAGTGGTGGTATTTAAGCACATGCTTAAAAGGTTGTTCTTAAAGAGGGGTTGCCGAGGTAAGATGAGGAAAAGGGACTTAAAAGGATTTAAGACCACACTTGACCATGGATATAAAAGTGAAATATTTAAGAGCCTCAAATTTATAGAATATTAAAAACTCAAACCAAAATAATATGAAATACCAAATTATGGGGAAAATGGGAACCCTAAGCACAAGAGGTCGGTGACCAAATGAATTCAAAGGCTCAAGATGCAACTTAGAAAATCAAGAACCTAGCCAGCAGGTCAATAGAGAATTAGATCAAAGAACAAGGATTGAAATGAGAAGGGATAATACTTATTAAAACTTACCCAATAGCATAAAACCCTAATCCCTTGCAACATTTTCAAACCAAGAAGCCACCCAAATAAAAACATTCAAGCCACTAGAACATGAAAAATATAAGGGTTCCACCAGGACCCACCAATATTTTAATAAAATGGCATAAATACACCAATTTATTCACATGTTTCAAGGTTCAACCATCAGCCTTACCCTTTACCTTTTACAATCCATTTATTTTAAGCCACAAGCCATTCCTCTAATCTCTAAAATTTTGAATAATCATTTAAGTCATCGGATGTTAGGGGTCACTCTTACTACTTACCTCTTTCTACCATTTGATAAGGAATAAGCCTTCCTTCTAAACCATGATCCCTAAAAACTTCATGATTTTCCTAAGCCTTGATTGATTGATCATTGAGCTTCAAAATTACCTTTTACCACTTTCCTAACTTCTCGATCAAGCATTAAGCCCTCCTTCTGAGTTACAAACCCCAAATACTTTTGGGTGTTGGTGTTTGGGTTTTCATCATACCCTTTTCCTTACTTTCATGGTAATACATATGCTAATGCATTGACCTTTGACACCCGATTCCTTTGTTTGAAATATTTAGCTAAGACTTAATCCAGTGGGTATTGGCTTTTGGGCTTTGCACATTTTCCTTCATTTCTTTACAATAAGCCATAAGCCATCACACCAATCTCCAACACCTGACTTGTATCGGCCTTTGAACAATCTCCATACTTCTTACTTAACTTTATGTTAAGGTGTAAGCCTTAATTCCAAAGTTTGATGCTTAACACCATCCAAAATTCACCCTTTCTTACATTAATTCTTTGAGGCATTTGATATAAGGTATGACCAAAGCCAAAAGTTTGACACCTTTTAAGCTTAGCTCAAAATAGACTAACTCCTTTTCTAGCAATTGATATAAGAAAATCCTGAAGTTTGAAGTCTGAACTAAGGTTAACTTAACATTTCTAATATGTGGTATACGGAAAGGCCAAACCTTGAAGTTTGAACTTTCGTAACTCTTCAACACTTGCACTACAAACTTTTGCAACTCTTCAATACTTGCATTGCAACTACAAAAAAACTTGTTGAGCTAATCCATAGAGATTAATGATCATCAAAAATAACCCTTGACACCAATGAAAAAAATTACAATAGTTACTTCTGATATATACTAGACACTTTTTATTGGTTTAGATTGCAAATGTATGTCTTAGGTTGTGTAGAACATGTGGTCACTTGGCATTATATTATGATCTAATGTTTAGAGGGCACCATCATTCATTATGGTATCATCTTCTATGATGTTCTTATGGTTTGAGACCACCATTATTATAGCATACTTCTACCCTATATGGTTTTCATGTGGTTTAAGTCCACCATTCTCCTCCTCCCCTGAGGTGGCTTCTAGAAGCCACATAGTGTTTGAAATGTGGAAAATTTTATGATATTGATGAATAATTTATGATTCCTTATGAATTTTCTTAAATTTACAAGACATCAATGTTGAATTTTATTTCTTTCGGTTGTTGGTCATTTTTAATTTTGACATAGTCCTTATTGCCTCAAGGACTTGTTTGGTTTTATATTTATGTCAATTTTGAAATGTTTCATTGATTTTTACTTCTAGAAGTTATTTTATTCTTGAATTTTATTGATAATTTAATATTGAAATCTTATATTATTAAAATTATTCTTGGTTTGAGGATTTCTCAATTTTTGTAACTACTGGTATGTTTGGAGTATTGTATTATATGCAAATTGCCATATCCAAGAGGGGTCCCTAGCAAGATGTATATGGGAGTAGATGGCATGGGAAATTTTATTGTGAGGATGGAGGTTGAAAATGGGACTGGTATGGGATGACCTCATAATCCATTCCCTCCTGGATATTTGTGTGTGTTTATAAATGAAATTTTCTTTTGGAGGTTAACCCCCTTATACAAACAAGAGAAGGGTACAAGGGAATGCATGAATTCATCCTTAGGAAGGGACTTGAGACCATTTTCCTATTCATCTTGGTACTATGATTTCTCAATTACACTGTGGCACACATCCTCCTCCTAGAGGCCATGCTGTGAATCATGTGATATGAATTATTTAGAGTTAATTATGATGTCTATGTTGATTTTAAGTGAATGTGATTTGTGATAAGTTGTGAATTACTAGCAAACCAATAAGTAATAGGAAGAGAATTAAATGAAATCTTAAAGATAAATCTAGATAAATTTGAACATTATGTGTGATAGTTTTGAAAAGGAATCATGTGAATGATGAAGGTAATAATGTTAATCTAGTCATATTTGTGTGACTTTATTTTAAATGAACGTGATTATTAATCAAAAGGCTATGTATTTTGGCATGGGTAATCTTGAATTAGTATTTTATTGAATCAATGGATTTGTGTGTGACTCTTGTTTTAATTTTATGGTAATTCACAAGGTGTGGGATATCTTCTAGCATATAAGTGTGTTAATGACTTGATTTATCATCAATTTATTGAATGACAATTATCGTTCAATAGATTTATGTGTTCTTATATCAAAGTTATATTTACAAAATAGTAGTAACTTCTAGGAGGAATTTTAACCTAAGGGGAGGGGAGTGTAATGCCCAACTTATCAAGTAACAATTATAATTCTTTTTTTTTAGTGATTTTTTCCATTGTATTTAGTAACCAAAGTTAAATTGATGAAAATGTAATATTATCTTGAATTTAACCTCATGATGCAAGTTGTAGGAAGGATTGAATGTGATGTATGTTGTATATTGAGGTATTGATACTTTATTTAGATGTTAGTATGAGGATAAAATATTAGGATGTAACAAGGATAGTTTGGTGCTATAAGTTATAGTTGGTGACCATATCATGCATGGTAACATTAGAGATTTGTAGGTTATGTTAATAAGATTGGTATTCCTACAGGGTCATGGGAAAACATTAATTTAAGATAGATATTATCTTCAATATGAATACATATTCTTGTAGTTGAGGTTGAAAAGAAAAGTCATCTTTAACCTTGTTATTTATTATTATCAAAATTATAAGATTACTCTCACCATAATAATAGAAGGTTTAATCCTATTTCAACTCTTAGCATATTTTAATAGAAAAAAATCATTAAAATTATCAAGTTGTACTTTGATTTCAACATATTATTTAATCATGTCTATGATAACTCTAGAACATGATTTCATATATAAGCAACAAGCACTAGTTGTTATTCAATTTTATATGAAAGGGAGATATAATTATAAAATGTATATATAGTTATAATACATCACTAACCTAGGAAATTTATTATTAGATGGATTTAAATAAATTAAAATTTATTCAAAGAAATAATAATGAGATCATTCTAGTAAATAAATGTGTAATTGTTAAGGAAGGATGTGATGTAAATTCTTGAGTGGCCCTTAAATGTGATTGCTTTGTTATCTAGTCATACTGAATTTAAATGACTATTTTATTCATTTTAAGAATGAGTATCATAAAATATGCTAACATTGAGTGGCAAGATTTATGTTTGTCATCTTTCAAAATTGGATTTTGATTATCCAAGTGGCATTACCAAAGCATGACCAAGGTACGTAAATTTTACTTTATGAACTAATAATTTAATTATGAGTATTTTATTTTTATTATTTGTATCATGGTGGATTTGTTATAGTTTGGTTTTCATTGATGTCAAAAATTCTATGAAGAGTGTTGTAGTCTAGCTATTTGGTTGACAGAGTCTCTAAGAAATGCTCCACATTTCTTTGCTAATGATGTTTTTATCTTGTAGTTTAGAGGTTAGCTTCAAGTTGTGTGTCAAGAAATGATACAAGTTTCAAATCATTTGAGTCACTAGAAAGGTTCTTTTCATAGTGATAGACTTAAGTTTGTGTTGATTCTATGAGGATGTTCTCAAAGGTATAAAGATTAGGTTTGTATATCTTTACATTCATAGATATGGTTATGTTGATTAGAAGTTAAGTTCATGGACTTGTGAAGGCTTTATATCCCAAGTTCCATGTTAATAATTCTTCCGTAGAGAAAGTTATAAGTGACAGAGTGCAGGACTATGTTGTACAGTGGCTAGCTTTAATGGTTGTCTACTTGTTCCATTAGAAGGTTGTGATTTTTAGTTGTATGAGTTTGTGGGGACACTCCATGTGTCTCATAGTGTCTCTGGTTTGAAGTGCATGTGTACCATCATAAATTTTCACCCATGACAATTTCACCTTATTTTTTGCTCCACCTTAATTTATTAGAGCTAATTGAGTATTTAATTTCCTAAATTATGCATTCTATGGGCCATTTTTAACCATTTTCAATGAATTGCAAGAAAGAAACAATTGCATTTATCTAAGACCTTCCCCCCCAACACTTAAAATCCTAAAAAAGGGGTAAGGAAACTTGCACCCTAAGCATGAGTTTCCCTCTATTTTGGCTCCAAATTCAAATATGTCAGTTGTGGAAATTGAATATTTCCAATTCAAGTGTCTAAAGTCTGCCATCAGGATTTAATTTTCAATAAATTGAATAAATTTCTTTTAAATACTTAGTTATTGCATTATTTCAAATATAACAAGGATAATCTAGGAAATATATTAGATAAATTATTGTCAAGAGCAATCAAGAGAAAGTCAAGAGCAACATTCAAAGCCTTATTGCAACAATACAAGATCCTAACATCATGTCCAATCTTATATGAGTTTATGTGTATTCATGTTATCGTTTTTTTGTGAAGGCTAGCACTTTTGTAGGTCTCCAAGCAATTCAAGCATTCAAGCAATCAAGAAAAGAAAGATCCAAGACCTTGAAGTGATGTGCATGACTTCAATCCTTCAAGGAAACCATTGAAGGGTGATCAGTTGTAATGATTTTTTATTTCATCATTTCCTTCCTTTCAATCATCCATTTATCAATGGAATTACCATTGTGGAAGTGGAAACACTTACACAAGGTTCAACTGAGGCAAGCCCCTAAATGGCCCAACATTCCTTCTCTTTGTGAATGTGCAGATCTTAGGTTTGAAGAAGATTGAAAGGATCTTGAAGATAATTTATTCATTGTTGCATTCAAAACCCTACACCTTGTCAACCTAAGAAAACTTGGTTACAAAATATCTAATAGTGTTCTGATAAATTTTCAAGCAAGAATTTGAAGCTCTGATCCAACGTTAGAGGACCCTGAAAGTATATCTGAAAAGGAATTACAAGGACACTCATGCCCTAGGCATTTGTGTCCTCCATTTTTTACCCCAAATTTTAATCACAAGTACATAGTGTCTTGATCTTCTCACTTTTTTGTCCAAATTGGTCTATGAAATTTTGTGTCTTCTATATTTGCATCAAAATAATAATTTGTACTATTACCCTAGTTAGATAATTTCATTTAATATTAGGACATTTCTAGATTTTTTTAAGGGTTGGTTGAATCACCTATCAAGTTGTAATTCAATCACATACAATATTCAAATCCATCAAACCCTCATCCCACCTTTTCATTTTCTTATCCATTCACATCTCCACTACATTACATACAAAATTCCAACCAAACATTTGTGAAAGTTGTCAAACCCTAAGGTGAAAACTCAAAATTTTCCCTTTCCCATTGTTTCATTTTGGTTAACCTAACATGTTAATGTTATATACTTTATGAAGTTTTCCACAATTCACCCTAGATCTAGGATTTACATATAATTGTTTTGTATTTCTCATTTATGGTTTCATTTTTCCATCATAAAAAAATCATAAAAATATAAAAAAGTTGCATCCATATTGCATTGAAATTTGTAACAAGATTTGTTTCAATCATCTTAGATAAAATATAAATTCAAATTTAATTCATTATATCATAAAATTCTACAATTTTGTATTGCATACATTTAGGAATCTTCTATTTAAGTAAAAAAAAGTGATTTTTTTTTATAGTTTTGTGTTAAAATTGTATCAAATCATCATTTTCAAAACTTTGCACCTTGGAATTAGTCAATCATTGTATCTTGCAACTAAAAATTGCATTCAAATTTTATCATTAATTTTTCACACATTTGCACATTTGCATTTTCCATTTCCATAGTCATAAAATCAAAAAAATCATGAAAAATATTCACTACCAAAACCATTTGTGCATAAAAAAAGGAACCTTAAATAGTAACAAACACAACCAAACTTTAAAATTTCAAACACCCTATCTAGGATATAGGTGCCCTAGGAACCAATGCCCTACATTTTGTGGCTAAATTTTGAATAATATCTTTGTTTCTATGTTCTTTATTGGATTCAGTTTCTGCATTTTAAAATTGTCATTTATTTTCAACATTATTGCATGTTTGTATTCTTAAGTACATAATCCTAAAATTAGCAAAATATGGAAAATAATTCATAGTCATACTTGTTTGCACACAAATTTTGGAACCCTAAACAATACCCTAAATAATTAAACTTCAAATTTTGTGAAACCCTGTCTAGGACATAGGTGCCCTAGGTGCCTTTGTCCTACTTTCTAAGCCCATATTTTTATGAAAAATCTCTCTCAATGTCTTCTATCTAGATTTGGTGTTTGTTTTTAGATTTTGTTTACAAAATTATCTAGTTTTGATCATTTCATCCATAAGGTAAGTAACAAAAAATTTCATTTTTAAAGTTGTGGTTTTCATAAGGTAACACATGGTTGTATGATTGTAATCTCCCTACTTATGAGCATAATCTAAGGAAGAAAAATGAAATCATTGATAAGCATGTTAGTCCTTCTCCCAAAACCTCTCCTAATTGTGAGAGTATCATGGCGCAAGAGAATGAAATCATTGACACATTTCTTAATATAACTTTACCCAATATTGATTCATCTCCCAATATCTATCCCATTTGTGAGAATGTTTTGGTGTAAGAATATACAATCATAGACGCTCATGATAATCGTAGTTGTTCTTCTTCCAATACCTAAACTTCTTGTGAAGAAGGTATCTTGGTGTTAGAGGATCCAATCATTGAGTGTCATAAGAATCCTATTTGTTTCTCTCCCCCTACCTCCCCTACTTGGGAAGATATTGTTGGACAAGAGGATGAAATCATTAATACATTTATTTCAAAACATAATAAGAGGGATTACATATATGAAGATTCTAAGGTGACCTTAGATTCCCCCTCGATAGAAGATCATCAACAAGAGGTCAAATATGTTGAGGTTATGAATTCATAAGTTACATTTAGGTCTCCTTTGATTATTGGACCTCTTAACACTCCTTTTGGACCTCCTAGCACTCATTTTGGACCTCCTAAAAGTCCTCTAATTATTGGACCTCCTAAGTCACCTATCATTATAGGACCTCCTAAACCTCTAGGTTCTATCCTAATTTTTGGAAAGCAACTTACTATTAATCATGTGTTGTAGCAACCAAGTTATCATAATATATCTCACATATATAACACTATATATAATAAGAAACCAAAACAAAAACCAATGCCCATTCCATTGACTCAACCTTACCTCCCACTTGCACCTAATATCCAACAATGTAGTGGTAAAGAATATGATCTTGTTGAACAAATTCACAACACTCCTACTAATATCTCTTTGTGGGATTTGATTCAAACATCTCATGCTTACCATGGAATGCTTTAAAGTGCCTTGCAATAAGTTGTGATCCCTCCTAGTGTGCAACCAAATGATGTGTTAATGACTTGATTTATTATCAATTTATTGAATGCCAATTATTGTTCATTAGATTTATGTGTCCTTATATCGAAGTTATATTTCCCAAATAGTAGTAACTTCTATGAGGAAGTTTAACATAAGGGGATGGGATTGTAAGGCCCAACCATCAAGTAATAATTATAATTCTTTTTGTTCAGTGGTTTTATCCATTATAATTATTAACCAAACTTAAATCGATGAAAATGTAATATTTTCTTGAATCAAACCTCATGATGCAAGTTGTAGGAAGGATTACATGTGATGTATGTTGTATATTGTGGTATTGATACTTCATTTAGATATTAGTATGAGGATAAAATATTAGGGTGTAACAATGTTATTTTGGTACTATAAGTTATAGTTGGTGACCATATCATGTATGGTAACATTAGAGATTTGTAGGTTTTGTTAATAAGATTTGTATTCTTGCAAGGTCATTGGAAAACATTTAAGATAATTATTAACTTCAGTATAACTACTTACTCTTATAATTGAGGTTGAAAAGAAAATTAATCTTTGATAGAACATAATTTTATTAGGGGCCATACCCTTATAACATTTATATATAGTTCTAATATAAGGTTTTAAAACCTTATATATTATATGTTTGTTAAGCATATCCCATTTGAAATAATTATAGTCTAAGTAATTAAATTATTAATTATTTATGAATGGGGGTTGTTGAATAGGTGTGACTAATACTATTTCAAGTATTATGTCACCCTTCCTCCTATATTTAAGGAAGTTCTCTCTCATTTAAGGGATGAATAATTTGGAGATTTTATATTGAATTATATCACTATGCACATGAGGTATTATTGGCCATGTGTAAGTATGGAAAAGTATTCCCCAAGTTAGGTCTATGTTATATAATAGACCATTATTGTAAGTGCTTTAATAAAATGATGTTTTATGGGGTTTTTAACCTGAAAGGTTTTCCCCATGTATATCTTGTGCAATGTGTAAAATCTATGCTTATATTATTCTTATTTTATTTATGTTATATCTTGTTTATAATGATTAGTATCATAAGATCCTAATTTCTAACTATCTTTAACCTTGTTATTTATTATTATTGAAATTATATTATAATATTACTCTCACTATAATAATAGAAGGTTTGATCCTATTTCAACTCTTAGCATATTTTCATGGATACCATTCATTAAAATTATCATGTTGTACTTTTATTTTAACATTTTATTTAATCATGTTTATGATACCTCTAGAACATGATTTCATATTTAAGTAACTCACTAGTTATTCAATTTTTTATGAAAGGGAGATTTAATTTTGAAAGATATATACAGTTATAGTACATCACTAACCTAAGAAATTTATTATTAGATGAATTTAAATAAATTAAAATTCATTCAAAAAAATAATAATGAGATCATTCCAGGAAATAAAAAAGTAATTGTTAAGGGAGGATGTGATGTAAATTGTTGAGTAACCCTTAAATGTGATTGCTAGGTTATCTAGTCATACTAAATTTAAATGACTATATTTTATTCATTTTAAAAATGAGAATCATAAAAGCTGCTAGCATTGAGTGGCAAGATTTATGTTTGTCAACTTTCTGTAGACACCTAAAACTTTCTTGAGTAAATCACACACTGAGATTTTTCCTATTAACACCACTTCTCTCCTAATTCACCTATTTAATTAAATAATGCCAATTATTTAGTTAAATTTTCCATTTTCTTCTATTAATTGAATAATTAATTTTATTTGGTTAATTCATCCTTCACACTAATTTTTCTTCCCATTTGATTAAATAATGCAAATTATTTAATTAAATGGCATTCACCCTCTTTGAATAAATATGTAGACACCTAAAAATGACCTAGGCCTGCAAGCTTCATTTTTACCACTTTCGTCCTAGCATAATTATGGCATTTAATTATGTCCTTTATCCACATTCGACTATTGATTGAATAATTCATAATTGTTTAATTAATTCATGTCTTTGTATTCTTCATGATTATTAAATAAATAAATTTTATTTATTTATTAAATACATCATTAATTGTCTGTCTTCCCTTAATTAAATAAATTTCTTAATTTATTTAATTACCCTTCATCATATATTTCTTCTTGATTATTAAATGAATAAATTTTATTTATTTATTTAATATGTCACTAATTGTCTTAATTAAATGAATTGATTAATTTATTTAATTAATTAATCTTATCTTCTAAATTAAATAATTATCTTTAATTATTTAATTGTCAAAGTAATATTCCTCTCATTTTAAATAAATGAAATTATTTAAAATGTCATCACAATCTTAACTGACAATCCATTTTGGTAAATAATCTGAAAAGATTATTTATTATTTCACAAAATCCATATTTTGAGTGGATTTAATTCAAATTGGTAGCTTTCTTCTATAAATCAAATAAAGCAAGCAGTTTCCTGATTTTATCAAATTTTCTTTTTAGTCCACCTTTTATCTTTTTGATTTTTGGAATCTCACAAAGCAGGCTATCTCTTATCTTCTTAATTTTGAAAATCTTTATTTTTGAAATTAATTATCTCATCTTTTCTCCACCGCCGATCTGATTTTCTTAGATGACATCTTGATCACTCACTTAAGGATTTGGCCCTAACCCTAATTAGGGATTGTCAGATTAAATCTGGGCCTCTGATTTTAGGTCTTTGTCAGAGTCGATCTCGTCTATCCATTTAAAATTGTGTTTTCTATAAAATGTCAATTTTACTCATAATTTAGTATTCGATCCACCACTTCATTAATATAGGCATTATAGTCATTTAGTATTCATAGTCATTATTTCCATTTATCATTTGTCATAGGCATAGGAATTTAAGATTCAAATCCTTCAAAGCTTGTTTAGGACGATGGCATAGTCAAAATTGCTCACACACTCGATCTGAGGGCAACACAAATCAACAAGTTAGAAGGTGTAATGGAGATCAGCCATGGAGATTGAAGACATTGGGTGAGATTGTTCTATTTTCTGTGTTTTCAATTATATTTCCTTTGCACTTCATTATTTTCTTTGGGTTTATTATTTGTTATTCATTTGATAATCTAAACCAGAAATTTACCCATTGATACAAAATAATTCCTAATTGTTTAATTAAAGTTTCTAATTCCTCCACTTTCACAATTAAGTAATTTCCTAAATTGTGTAATTAACTAATATTTCCTCCAATCATTCAAAGAATATTCTCATAAAATATTCCCCTTTTCAAATTCAAATTTATCCCTCCACATGGAAATATCTCCCACATGCTTCCTAAAATCAAGGGATTTGTTATTCTCTCAAGCATTTTGGACCTTTAATTAAATTCTTAATCTATGCCATTATGAATTATCAACCCTTGATCCAATGTTTGATCCATGTCTTCATCTCTAATCCAATTTCTTCCATTGATTAGAATTTTGAATCCTCACCCTTGATTCAATTCAAAAATCTATAAATACTTCCTATTTTATGTTATATTTCATTCAAAACCATTGAGAGAACCCTTACTTTACTAAAATTACTACTCACCTTTGCGCTTTGAGCATTTTTGGATCACCATTATCATCCTTTACCAAGATTTTTCATCACCCTTAACAATGGATAAGGTAATTTGAGCAATCCAACATTCAACTATCACTCAATTGCACTCAATCTATAATGGGATTATTGGTTTGCACCCTTAGTTTTGTTTTATTATTTTTTAGTTGATTTTTTATGCTTTGAAATGAATCTTTCTTAAGTTTGTAGGGTTAATTTCATTGAATATGAAACTTAATTGATCAATAACTTACTTAATTCTAGGTTATTTCAGTTGTTTTTTATCATGTTATCTCACCATATGACATTTTCACATGCCCGATGGGACCTCATGTCCCTAATCTAACATTATCTTTTGAGTTTTTTAGATTGCAAATATAGCATGATATTTTGATGCTTTCAAGGAAACAACCCAATGCATGTGCATTCCTTTGACACTTTTGCACAATGAAGGTTGATGCTTTTGTATATAGGTCGACCTTTTTCCAGCCTTCAATGCTTGTGCAACTAGAAATTTCAACACCATTGTTACCCTTCAACGCTTTTTCCTTTTGACTAGTGTGTCACGTATGTCAAAGGTTGATGCTTTTGTGAAAGCTTGACAATTTGCATATGACAACATGACACTTCTATCAGAATAGTTTGACACTTATGTATGGTAAAACAAAGACCTCATTTTAGGAATTTTATCTAATTTCATATGGTTTTTAGCTAACCCTGACTATTATTTGTCTTTTATTTGTTGGCTTCTCAATGATTGTTTAGTAGGAAACTTAGATTGGAGGAGTTGGAACCTAACTAGTGATTTTTATCACTATGTATCATAATCTAGGAACATTTAAATTTTGGTGTTCTTCAAAATTAAGTCATATTTCCTTTGGGTTTAAAAATAAAAATACAACTTACATCTTTCCTTTGGGTTTAAAAACAACAATACAACATGCATGATGTGGATTTGGTGCTTAAAATGAACCAACCATTTAAATCTTGGTGTACCTAAAATGAACAAGTATGTGCTTTGTCAATTGTGCTTGGTAGGTTGAAGTATGTATCCTCTCCCCTCGTGCCTTGTGTGAAATTGGGTGAAGATAAATACTTTTAACTTACATTTTATTTTCATTTTAGCTAAAGGAGTTGTCTATCTATTCTCTCCCCTTGTGCTACGTGTGATCTTGGGTGATGAGAACATAGTAACATGAATCCTTTCCTTATTGTTAGGAGGCTTTCCTTTGGATTTCAACACCTTATGGTTCAACCTCAAGTGACATTTTTTGGCATGCTATAGAAATTATATGGGAGAAAAAGTTGTAGTTTGATCTATGTATGTAACTACTAGGCATTCCTATGTTGTCCTAGGTGATTCTTTGCACTAGGAGATGATATTTCAATATAATTCTTATGTATCCAATAGTGTTCACAGAGTTATACCCACTATAAATCAATTGTATTAGAAGCATAAGACCTATAGAACATCTTCTATAGTGGTGCATCATGACACTATCAACAAGTTACTCACCATGTTTGGTCCTTGGTTGAGGTGATAGGGTGCCTTGTTAGGATCTAATCCTCTCAAGGAAAGGGGTGCTAAGGTGGTACATTGCCTTAGCATACCCTACTTACCCATTCCTTGTATTTGGATTAACACGCAAGTGTGGTGATCCTACTATAGTTGGACATCCTTGTAATACCACTAAATAGGTTGTACTTCATGGTGTGTTTCTTTTGTGGAGACCTTGTGGAACTTATTAGTGTGGCCTTATGGAAGAAGGACACATAAAAAAATCCAATCACCCAATCAAGTTAGTTTATATGCTATATACTTTTTTAAAAAAAAAACATCAAACACCTAGGTCAAATCACACTTTAAAGATCCTCTAACATATCAACACATTTTTCTTGAAATTGGGATGATTTTGTGCAAATCAACACTTCTATTTGTATTAAAATGGTGCTTTTGTTTACATGTTGACACTTTTGCGCATCTCGATGTATTTTCCAAATAAAATAGAAATATACAAAATAGTGCAATGCTATTGTCAAAATAGCTTGAAGATTTTGTCAAAAATTGAAAATAAAAACTTCAAACATATTTTATGATTTTTTATTTTGATCCCAAGCACTAAATTATCTAAAATTAATACAAAATAGGTGTTTGGTCACTGGTATCATTTAAAAAAGAAAAAAAAAATCATGTTCATTATCATTTTGAGCTTTTCAAAATACTTTTCTAGGTTGTCATTAGGATCAAAACTCATACCAACTTCAAACCATCAACTTTCAACCATCAAAACATCACACTTCAAACAACAACTTGATATTTTGAGAAAAATCATTAGGAATTCAATATTTCATCCTAGTTTGACTTCATGCTTGAAAATAATCTATTTTCAAGTATTTAGTTAAGTTAGTAAAAATCATTTTTGAAAAACTTAGTTTGGAGTTACAAGACTACTCCAAAGGTTTGTGAGTTCACCATCATCCTCAAACACACCTAAAGATATAGTCTAAACTTTGTCAAAATTGAAGGTTTCATATTCCCCATCCACTCACACAATCATTCAACATTGGTCCACAAACTATCAAAGTCTCATTATT
Source organism: Sequoia sempervirens (assembly GCA_007258455.2). NCBI lineage: Eukaryota > Viridiplantae > Streptophyta > Pinopsida > Cupressales > Cupressaceae > Sequoia > Sequoia sempervirens. The sequence continues at coordinate 19,280 of VDFB02333835.1, read as the reverse complement.
AGAAAAATTTGAGGCAACCAAAACATTTCAACAAGGTCATTTGCATCCAAACAACTCATCATCCAAGCATTGATCCTAGGTCACTTATGGGTCTTTACAAAATCTATCTTCAAATCAGTAAAACCTAAGAATGTCAATCCAATATCCAAATTCACTACCATATAATCCATGCATAGAGTCATCATATACTACTAGCTTCTATGACATAACAACTATGTATAACCCTAGCAAATCTTTGGAACACCTTGTCACATGGTAGATTTTAATCAATGTCAAAAATTGCAAGTGTATCAACCAAACAATCAAAATATGATTCTTCCCCACCACAACATCATTTCATAAAATTATTACATCCCAAACACAAACATACCAAACATGAGCATACTAAAAATGAACATAACTATGGACGTGTAAAATGTAATGTTTGGCATTACACACTTGATCCTGATTACTAACACTGTTTCAACCTAAATCATCCTCTTAGCTTGTCATCACTCTTCATCCCCTAATTAAATAAATAATCATTAATCTAATTAAGTCATTCTCTCTTGTTAATTAAATCAATCAATTAGATCTAATTAACCCTGTATCTCTATTTAATTAAATAATTCATTTTATTTGATTAAATCTCTAAATTTATCTTGTTAAATTTAATTAATTAATTTTTATCTGATTTAATCTAACATTCATTCCCTTTAATTAAATAAATCAAAAAAAACTTTATTTAATTAATCTCTAAACCATATTATTCTCTTCTTTCAATTTAAATCAACCCATAAATCTTAATCAATTAGTCACATCATCTAATCCCTCATTAAATTAATCAACCCTTGATTAATTTAATTCTAATCCATGTCCCATCCTCTAGCTTGACGAGGGAGCAAACCCGAGACACAGAGAATGATACAAACAACTAGAGAAATTTTATTCTTATTGAGAATGGAACTTCTTACATGTAGAGGATCACAAATCCTTAAGCTTTGCAATACATGCAAATTACAGAAATTACAGGAGTTACAGGAAATTATAAAAGAACCCCTTTTTGCAGCATGCGAACTCTTTCCCCAAAAAGTTACTCAAAAATCAGAAACAAGCCCATAAATAGACCCATTTCGGTTTGGAACCAAAAACAACCTTTGAGATAAGATTTTTGGCAGTTTTGCACCAAAATTACAATTAGAAATTCAAGTTTAAATTCACAGTCGAAAATTAGCACATTTCTAAAATATGCACCAACTTCCGGAAGCCATAACTTTTAATCCAACCGTTGGATCTTCAATGATAATACCTTTTCAGAAAGCTCTCGAGAAGACAATTTTTCACAAAGTAGGGCCTATGGCATCTACTTTGGTTTTTCCACAAATTTTTAGGCCCATCCAGGACTGTTTAGTGCCTCAAATTGAGCTTGGAAGGTTTTTCAGGGCAAAAAGCAGAAACTAGAACTTGAATAACATTCAGACCGTGAATGATCTTGACCTGATTCTTTCACCAAACTGTGTATTTTTCCATCCTGAACCTTCCCATAAATTTTTGTCTTCCCACGCCTTCAAATTCAAACCTGCTAAAAATAGCAGTTGAGTAGAAAAAGCAAAAAAGCAGTTTTGAAAGTTGGAAACTCTTATTCGACGAAAAGGGTATCCAAAAATGAAAAAACATCTACAAAAAGAAAACAACAAGAACATAAATGGAAAACATCTTTTTGGGTGATGCAAGATTGCCCTCACACCACTAGATGCTCCTACATCAGACACCCAGGATAATTTGAGAAGTGACCCCGTCACGTATCAGATGGTTGAGGAAAACCCAAATGGTCAACCTCTGCCTTAGACAGCCAGGATGAATCTTCCACAGGCCTTCCTCTCCACTTCACCAAATATTCTTCATATTGCCTATTTTTGGTACTCCTTCCCACATGGCTATCCAGGATTTCTTCAATCTGCTCCTCTGAAGTAGGTGCTGGAATACCACACTATTCTATTCTGTTGTGGGTACTTCCTTTGTGCCACCTTCATGATACTCTGTCAAATCTGAAATATTGAACATAGGGGAAATGTTGACTCCATCTGGCAACTCTACCTCATATGCATTCCCTGATTCATGCCTCTTCACAATTTTACAGGGACCAAACTTCTTCATCTTCAATTTGTTATAGGTTCCCACTGTAAGCATTTCTTTCCTCAAGTGGACCATCACTTCATCACCAATCTGAAACTCCTTATACCTCCTCTTCTGATCTACCTTAGCCTTATACTGCATATTCATCTTGTTAATATGTTCTCTTACCTTCTCATGTATATTTTTTGATGTGTTCTACAAATTCTTCAGCTTTAGCACTAGTCTTCTTCTCTTGGTCCATCTTCCTCAATTCTAGAGTGGTCCTGGGACTACCTCCATACACAATTTGAAATGGTGATCTACCAGTACTTCTGTTGACAGAATTTTTGTAAGAAAATTTTGCCTGGGGTAAGATCAAGTCCCATCCCTTGGGTTTATCTCCTACCAAGCATCTAAGTAGGTTACCCAGACTTTTTTTCACAACCTCAGTCTTCACATCAGTTTGTGGATGGTGTGTAGAACTGAACTTCAACTTTGTCTTCAACTTTTTCCACAAGGTCCTCCAAAACTATCCCACAAACTTGGTATCATGATCTAAGACTATACTCTTTAGTAGACCATGTAGTCTCACCACTTCTCTAAAGAACAAGTCAACAATGTGGACTGCATCATGGGTCTTTTGGCATGGAATGAAATGTGCCATCTTTGAAAACTTGTCAACTACCACAAATACTGAATCATTCCCTCTTTGTGTCCTTGTAAAACCAAGAACAAATTCCATACTTATATCCTCCCATGGCCTCTCTGGTACAGGTAAGGGCTGATACAACCCAGTATTCTGGCTCACACCTTTAGCCATCTGACATACCCTACAACTCTGCACAAACTTCCTCACATCGTGTGATAACTGAGGCCAATAATAATGCTCATTGATAATGGCAATGGTCTTATCCTAACCAAAATGTCTTGCCATTCCTCCACTATGCTTCTCCTTTATCAGGTTCTCCCTCATGGAACTCCTTGGAATACACAATTGACTTCCCTTAAACAACATGCCATCCTAGATTATGAAATCCAGCCACTTCGTCCTGTCAACTATAACAGGCTCCTTGCAAGCTTTCCAAGCCTCTGCAAAATCAGGATCTTCAGGATACAATGTCTTGAGTTCATTGAACCCAACCACTTCAATCTGCATCTCTATCAACAATGTTTTCCTCCTACTTAAGGCATTTGCAACCCTATTTGACTTGCCACTCCTATGCTTTAAAACAAAGGTATAACTCTGCAAAAATTCTACCCATTTTATATGCCTCTGATTTAATTTTCCCTGACTACTCAGATATTGTAATGCTTGATGATCAGTAAACAAAACAAATTCCTTTGGCAACAGATAATTTCTCCATTTCTTTAATGCTTGAACTATTGCATAAAATTCCTGATCATATACAGAGTACTTTCTCTTTGCATCATTTAACTTTTCACTAAAATAGGCAATGGGCTTACCTTCTTGGCTCATCACTGCTCCAATGGCACAACCACTGGCATCACAATCCACCTAAAACACCTTATTGAAATCTAGGAGGGATAAAATGGGTTGCTCTGTCACCTTCTACTTCAACAAATCAAAACTCCTTCCTACTCCAGTATTCCACTTGAACTCTTTTCTATCCCCTCTCATTGTTTCAGTCAGGGGTGCACAAATACTACTGAAGTTTCTAATGAACTTTCTATAAAAATTGGCCAAACCATGGAAAGATCTCACCTCAGTAGCAGTTCTTGGGGTAGGCCATTCTAGAATAGCCTTCACCTTCTTTGGGTCCATCTTCAGATCCTCTACTGAGACAACGAACCCCAAGTACACTAACTCCTTTTTAACAAAAATACACTTTTTCAAATTTATCAACAGTTTCTGCTCTCTCAAATTCTCAAAAACCCTAAGAATATGCATTAAATGCTCATCCAAGTTCTTATTGAAAATCAAAATATCATCTAAATACATAATGACAAAACTTCCTAGAAACTCTTTCAGTACCTCATTCATGAGCCGCATGAACGTGCTTGGTGCATTGGTTAGCCCAAAAGGCATGACTAACCACTAGTACAGGCCCTCCTTGGTCTTGAAGGTGGTCTTCCATTCATCTCCCTCACGAATCTGGATCTGGTGATATCCACTCTTCAGATCTATCTTTGTGAAGTACTGAGCTCCACTCAAACAGTCCATCAGGTCATCCATCCTTGGCAATGGAAATCTGTACTTGATTGTTATCTTATTTATGGCTCAGGAGTCTGTACACATCCTCTGGTCCCCATCCTTCTTTGGTGCTAGTACTGCAAGTACTACACATGGGCTCAGACTCTCTCGAATCAAACCCTTTCTCAACAACTCATGAACTTGTCTGTTCAACTCCTCATTTTCTGTAGGAGTCATTCTGTGAGCTACCTTATTTGGCAAACTGGCTCCAAGGATCAAGTCAATCTGATGACTGATCTTCCTTGTTGGTGGTAAACCCTCAGGTACATTATCAAAAATAATCTCCTGAAACTCATCCAATAGTCCAGAAACTTCTACTGGTACCTTCTCACTACCTTCCTTATCCATACTAGAAATCAATGCATAACACATACGCTCATGCTTCATGCCTTCTAAAAATTTCTTTCCATCAACAAAACAAATTCTAGCACTACTGCATACCTTTTCTTCATCCTTCTTAAGGGGTTTCAACTTATGACGGACTCCATCCTTCATCAAGGAATAAGTGTTTGCATGGCCATCATGTACAACATGCCTATCGAACTACCACGGCCTCCCCAACAACATGTGACATGCATCCATGGGGATGATATCATAGAGTACCTCATCACGATAGCTTCCAATCTTGAACTTCACTAGGCACTACTCATTGACCAGAACTTTGTGATCTTTCTGCAACCAAGCAATCCGATATGGGTGTGGATGCCTTTTCCTTTTCAGCTCCAACTTCGTAACCATCTCTTCTAACATCAAATTATTGGTGCTTCCACTATCAATAATGACTTCACAACATTTGTCTTCACACTTGCACCTTGTGTGGAACAGATTCTTCCTCTGTTCTAGCTCCTTCTCTTTAGTCACGAGGGCTCTTCTAACCACTAGGGCTTCCCCCTTTTTAGCATCATCTAAATGCTTGGATTGACCCTCCTCATCTGCACGCACAACCCTTCCATGACCTTCTGGCCTTCTGTCCATCCTTCCTTGGTGTTGTGGACATTCATAGGCTCGATGCCCTTCTTCCCCACAATGGAAACAAGTTCATCTGAAACCACCTCTTCCAGGCCCTAGCCTACATCTTCCTCATCCTCTACCTCTTTGATCACCGCTGTTTTGATCACGAGGGTGGTAGAAGTTATCATTCCTCTAGCTTCGACTGGTACCCACATCTTCATTTTTCCTTCCATCCTCATTTCGGCTCCCAAAAGATCTTCCACTACCCCTTCCACTTTGACCTCCTCAGCCTTTTTGCTTGCTATCAAATCTTTTGTTCATCTTCTCCTCAACTTTCAGAGAAAACTGGTATGCATCCTCAATAGTGGTCATTCTGACTAGGCTTACCTCCTCTTGAATGCTCAGTTGTAACCCATTAAGATAATGGGCTACCTTCTCCTTGTTGGCCTCAACATGGTCTGTTCTAATGATCATCTTGTGAAAATATTCTATGTATTCTTTCACAGATCTACTTACATGCTTCAACCCTTGCAATTTCTTAAACAGATCTAGCTCGTAGTCTACTGGTATGAACTGCTTCTTCAGTCTCTCCACCATGCGATCCCAACTACTAATCTTTCCTTTTCCTCTCTGATTTCTCTCCAACTGGACCTCTTTCCACCAAATATTGGGATGGCCCTTTAGCTTTGTTTTTGCAAACTTAACCCGATCTGGGTCCTCTACTTCTTCATACTCAAAATATTATTCTAGCTCGTTAATCCAGTTGATCAACTCTTCCGGGTTCAGACTTCCGGAATAACTGGGGACTTCTATTTTGGGTCTTTTTCCAATCTTTGAAATGGCCCTTATCAACCGCATCTAATCTTGATCGATCATTTCTTCTTCCTCTTCTACATCTGAATCTTCCACCTCTTCTTCATCCTCACTTTCTCCTCTCCTTCTCGGGTTTAACCCTCTTCTCATCTATTCTTGCAATCCATCAATTTGTCTTTGGAGGGCTCTGAAACCCTCGGCCGCCAATAGATCTCTTCCACCAGCATTTCTGCCACCTCTGCCACATCTGGCACCACCACGCCTACGAGGCATCACTCTAGGAGGCATCTTGAATACCTTGAACCCACAACCATGGTCCTGGTGTGAACTGCCTCACAATTAGCGATCTGTTCACACACTCAAGAAAACTCGCTCTGATACCACCTGACGAGGGAGCAAACCCGAGACATAGAAAATGATACAAACAACTAGAGAAATTTTATTCTTATTGAGAATGGAACTTCTTACATGCAGAGGATCACAAATCCTCAAGCTCTGCAATACATGCAAATTACAGAAATTACAGGAGTTACAGGAAATTACAGAAGAACCCATTTTCGCAACATGAGAACTCTTTCCCCAAGAAGTTACTCAAAAATCAGAAACAAGCCCATAAATAGACCCATTTCGGTTTGGAACCAAAAACAACCTTCGAGATAATATTTTTGGCAGTTTGGCGCCAAAATTACAATTAGAAATTCAAGTTTAAATTCACAGTAAAAAATTAGCACATTTCTAAAATATGCACCAACTTCTGGAATCCATAACTTTTAATCCAACCGTTGGATCTTCAATGATAATACCTTTTCGGAAAGCTCTCGAGAAGATTATTTTTCATTAAGTAGGGCATCTGGCATTTACTTTGGTTTCTCCACAAATTTTCAGGCCCATCTGGGACCGTTTAGTGCCTCAAACTGAGCTCAGAAGGTTTTTCAGGGCAAAAAGTAGAAACTGGAACTTGAATAACTTTCAGACCGTGAATGATCTTGACTTGATTCTTTCACCAAACTGTGTATTTTTCCATCTTGAACCTTCCCATAAATTTTTGTCTTGCCACGCCTTTAAATTCAAACCTGCTAAAAATAGCAGTTGAGCAAAAAAAGCAGAAAAATAGTTTTGAAAGTTGGAAACTCTTATTCAACGAAAAGGGTATCCAAAAATGCAAAAACATCTACAAAAAGCAAACAACAGGAACATAAATGGAAAACATCTTTTTGGGTGATGTAAGATTGCCCTCACACCACTAGATGCTCCTGCATCATAGCTTTTGCCACTTGCACATGAAAATACATTTAATTCATTTATTAAATCTCCATTTTCTCTCAACTTTGCATCTTTTAGAGAATATTCCTCCAAATTTGAAATCTATCCAAGTGGATTTGTCCTTCCAACAAGACATTTATTCCTTCTTTCATGTCCTTGTGCATTGAGCCAAGTGGCATTTAAGCCATTCCTTTTTCCCTCTTACATGTCATTTCACTATTTTCAAACTCCACCTAATTGCATTTATGGGCACATTCATCAAAATGTACACATCATTTTCCCATTCACATCTTGACAAGTGACATTTGGAAATTGGTTGAAAGTTAATCCCACATTGCTTCATTTTGGGAATTTCTCCATCTTGTATTTCTATAAATAAGATGTTTTTATCCTCATTTGATCATCCAAAATTTGAGAAAACTTATTATACTCAATTTCATCTTCAAGCATCACCATTTTCATCTATTTTATCAAAGTCCTTGCTAGGTTATGCAGATTTTTCATCATGGAGCTCAATTGAATCTTCAATAAAGTGGATCAACCTTCGTCACTCATCAACATTGCATCATAGGAGGTGGGAAAGGGCCAATTTTCATATCAAATTAGCACCAATTCCCCATGGGATCAATAATTTGCATGTTTAATTAGGATTTCATTTGCTTTCTTATTTTGTTCTTCATTTTATTTCTTAGTTTGAGCATTGTTAATGGATTTCATGGGGAATCTTGATTCTTACGTAGATTGGATCTAACTATGTGTTTGTTTATTGTGTTTTGTAGGTATCATCCCAATTAGCAACCCAACAACAAGTATTGTTGGTGCAACAACAACAACAAGCTTAGCAACAAGCACTATTAGCACAACAACAACATGACCAACAAGTGTTGTTGGTACAACAAAAATTGCAAGCATACTTGGCACAACAAAATGTGCAAACACCAACTAACCCACCTATCTCACCAATAATTGAACCACTACAAAACACCTTCACTCCACCCCCTGATCCGCAAAATGATTTCACAACACAAATTAGGTTTCTCTTGCAATAGGTGCTTGATCTTCAGTCAAGGAAAACCATGAAAATACCCAGCAACTTCTGTCCTTATCCATTTGATAGGAGTCTTGCAATGAAACCGTTCCCAAAGGGATTTGAAATCCCAAAATTTGATAAATATTGTAGGATAGGAAACCCCAAAGATCACATCAAGGAATTCCAGGTGCATTGCATGGAAGTCGCATATGATGATACATATTTGGTGCGGCTATTTCCTAGAAGTTTGGCTGGCCACACCATGGAGTGGTTCTCTCACCTCCCTCTTGGCATCAAAAAGTTCCAAGAGATAGTAGATGCATTTATCAAAAAATATGCATTCAATATCGGTATGGATGTCAATCTAGAGGAACTATCAGCTTTGAAACAAGGTAAGAATGAATCATTGCTTCATTCCTACGATGATGGAAATCCAAGGCCAATCAGAGAAAATGGGCCATGCCAGAAGAACAACAAGTTTTCACTATCATCTCAAATCTTGAAGGAACCTTGGCATTCCATCTCAAAGTGCAAGGTATCACCACATACAACCAATTGATCTCCAAGGCACTTAACATTGAATGAGCCCTTATGGCTCAAGGAGGGTCACTCGCATATCCTAAACAAAAAAACATTCACCCATCCACCAGTTACAATGAAAACCTTGCACATGGGTGAAGAATAGAAACATTACCAATGATGGTGTTGTCGACACCAAAGTTGTCATCAACTCTCCTCGAAAAAACACACCTACACCCCAACAACAACCCCATAACCACCATCAAAACAATCATCAAGCTAACACGGTGACACAATAGCCAAACAATCAAATGATCAACAATGTGAATGATCAAATGGGACCACCCCAGCAAAACAAAAACTCCCCCAAGCAGAAGTACAAATCCCTTGGGGAATTGGCTAAATCCATCATGAAGAGACTAGTGGTGGAAAAAATCATCACAATCCCGACTTATGAAAATTATCAAGAACCCTTGGTGAAACCACCATGGTATAACAAAAATTACCTTTGTGATTTCCACAAGATCAAGGGACACACAACTTTTAGTTGCTTGAGGTTGAAAAACTTAATTCAAGACCTCATTGATCAAAAAATCATAAATGTGGAGCTGCCAGCAGGAAATCAAAATCTCAAAATCTACATGAATCTTATGCCCAATCATAACAACAAAGGGAACAATAAAAATGATAAGGGAAAGGGTGCCTTCAAGAGCTTAAATCATGTATACGACCATGTCATCATGACCCTAGATGAATATTGCGCTACTATCACCATCAAAGGAGCCCATGCTAATTATGGAGTCACCACAATAGGCAGAAAAATCACCATTGTAGGGTCATCTCAGTCAAACAGAGCACCCAATTCCAACCCAAGATCTGTTCCCAATGGATACAATGTCCTCAACCAATTGCAAAGAACCCCATCTCATATCTTCATCCTCGAGTTGCTGAAAATTTCATCAACCCACTGAAAAATCCTTGAGGAAGCATTGGCTTCATCCACTATCTCCCCAGATCTTAATGTAGAACAATTCCAAGCTATGGTCAGAAACATCATTACCCCAAACCTTCTTACATTCTTCGATCAAGATTTTCCCACCCAACCATCTCACAATCGTGCACTCCATCTGGAGGTCCTAGTACATAATAACAAAGTCAAGAGAGTCCCTATGGATGGGGGTTCTAGTTTAAACATTTGCTCCCTCAAGCTCATAAAGAACCTGGAAATCTCCAAGGATTCCATTCAAAAAGGAAAAATCATCAAAATTAGGGCATATGATGATCAAGAAAGAGTGTCTCAGGACACTATACAACTCCCTATTCAAGTACAACCAACAATTATGGAAACTACCTATCAAGTCCTGGACCTTGATTTTCCTTACAACATTCTCCTAGGGTATCCATGGATCCATGCAATGTAAGTAATAACATCAACCTTCCATCAATGCATCAAGTTCACATACCAAGGCCAAGAGATCACTATCCATGGGGATCCCAAACCATTCTCTTACTGTAAAATCCTAAAGGCAAAATATTACAAAATCCCCCAAGTTCCTAAAAATGATGAAGGACCATCAACTCCATATATTGATCCAACTACTCTTTCCTCCACTTCTATGACAAAGAAAACCACCATCCTCACCATCTCTTATATCAAGGTCATAATTCAAGACAATGGATGTGGACACTATACAATTCCAAAGAATTCTTTTTGTGGTAGGAGAGTTACCGCAATCTCTGAGGTCACGAGGATGACCACAATTAAATGATGCCTCTTCATCCCAAACATTCACTGCAGGGTCTTCCAGTTTTAGAAGTTGGGGAGATATTAGGCATGAAATAATAGAAGAATATCCATCCCACCTCCTATATCAAGATAGTATACCAGCAGCCAATCTACCAATGGATGATACCAGTAAAGGCTTACAAATGATGCTCGCCATGGGCTCTGATAGGAACAGAAAGCTTGGGAAAAATGACAACAAGCTTCTAATACCCATCATTCCTGAGATGCGAATGAGAAATATTGGCCTTCGATGTACCACTATGAGTATAACCATACGTGGCCAAAATCCCTTGGTTAAGAAGGTCAAAACTCCTTAGCAAACAATAACCGCCCTTCAATTGCATGTATCCACTAGTCTGCCTTTAGACAATTTCACCTACTAAGGTGTGTAGTATTGAGGATGACAAAACCGAGAGAGGTATACCTACTGTAGACACCTAAAAATGACCTAGGCCTGCAAGCTTCATTTTTACCACTTTCGTCCTAGCATAATTAAGCTATTTAATTATGTCCTTGGTCCACATTCGACTATTGATTAAATAATTCATAATTATTTAATTAATTCATGTCATTTGTTCCTCCTTGATTATTAAATAAATAAATATTATTTATTTATAATACATCACTAATTATCTAAAGTCTTCCTTTGATTAAATAAATTTCATAATTTATTTAATTTCCCTTTACCATTTATGTCTTCTTGATTAATTAAATAAATTTTATTTATTTAATTACGCCACTAATTAAGTCCCCTTCTCCTAAAAAATTAAATAAATTCTTATTTATTTAATTCTGTCCATTTTCCACTATAATTAAATAATTCATTTAATTATTTAATTAATCATTAGCTTTTTCTCCCATTAAAATTAAATAAATTTGATTTATTTAATTTAGCCATTCTCTTGAATTTCGAATTAAAATCATTATTTAATTTCAAAATAATTCTTTTATCACATTCCTCCATAATTAAATAATATCTTTATTATTTAATTACTTGCTAGTTACCTGGAGTAAATAAATCTTATTATTTAATTTTCTCCAGCAACCTCTTTGTCCGTGCCGGCATTATCTTCCAATTTAATTCTTGACTTTTGACTTCTCATTTATTTTCGACCGTTGATTGAATTATTTCATAATTCAATCTCCACCCTTCATCCTTACTTGTTGCCCTAATTTTGACCTAACCCTAATGCACACAGCAATATTCAATCTTAAGCATTGATCTTAGGGTTCCTGTCATCCTTTCATCCTGGCCACACGTTCAAAATTGCAATTTTTATAAAAGGGCAATTTTGACCTCATTTGTCTCTCTCTCAGTCTTTAGCTCTCAGTCTTTAGCATATTTTGACTTCTTGCATTCTTAGTCTATGTCAATTTGCTGTCAACTTAGGTCATAGTCATTAACAGTCTTAGCCATTTTAGCTCATTGTAGGGTTATTTTTATTTTCTGCAAATCCTTCAACACTTGCATAGGGCTTAGTCTTTGGTCATAGTTGCTCATAAATCTGAGGGCATTGTTGTTTATCTGCAAGCTAGGAGGTGTAACAGAGGTTAATCATGGAAGGTGGAGACATAGGGTAACACTATCCCTTTTGTCTTCACCTCACTTCCATTGTACTTTGTTATTTTCATAGGATTTTCTGTTATTGTGCTAACCCACTTTAATAATAATTTTAGGATTTTCCCTTGATTACACCTACACTATTTGATGACTCTAACCTCTTAATGATCAGCACCCTATCCTATGAGTCTAAAAACCAATCCCATGAGATAAAGCTAGTCTACCCCCAACTCATCAATCATGACCAACAACAACCGCCAATTCTTAACACATTCAAAAATGATGAGGCACTCTCAGAATTCATGGGACTGTGGGATAATATTCCATGTGGGGATCATAAAGCAAGACTTATCATTGAGTTGGACACACATGCATAATATGGTGAAACGATTGAATCCCTTAGTCGCAAAAGAAAAAAACTAAGAATAATCTCTAGGTCCTTGAGTGAAAACCACACCGTGGCACTCTCTGACCTAGAAATATTAAAAAGAAAGGATGCATCCGATGATGAAAACCTCTCTGAGGTGCTCGAGGATGGGGGATTCAATCTTCCTCTCAGAGCTCTACATTAGGAAAAATTGGTGATTCTAGCTGAAAAGTGCAACCCAGTCAACTTAGGGACAAAGCAAACCCTGTACATCACATTCTATGCTCGGTCATTACTATCAGAGGAACAAGAGCTCCTATAATCCTTCTTAAAGGAGAGAAAGGTCAACTTTGCATGGAGCTATGCTGACATGCCCAGGTTGGATCTAGAGATTGTGGTCCACCATCTAGTAGTCTACCCCAAAGCAAAGCCCATTAGACAAAAGTTCAAGAAAATGCATCCTCAAATTACTTTATTAGTCAAAATGGAATTGAAGAAGCTACTTGATGCAAGGTTCATATGACCAATTGAATATCCAGAGTGGGTATCAAATTTGGTTCCTATTTCAAAACTCGATGGGGGCATCTATATCTGCACAGACTTCAGAGACCTAAACAAAGCATGTCTGAAAGATGATTTCCCATTGCCTAACATTGACATGATTGTAGACATGACAGGGGGACATGAAATGCTTTCTCTAATGGATGATTTCTCTAGGTACAACCAAATAAGGATTTCTAAAGAAGACCAACATAAAATAGCCTTCACTTGTCCATGGGGGACCTACTACTGGAACATGATGTCATTTGGCCTAAAGAATGTTGGGGCCACCTACCAAAGGGCCATGAAGTTAATATTTCATGAAATGGTCCACAAAATTGTGGAAGATTGCGTTGATGACATACTAGAAAAATCTAGAAAGAGGAGAGATCACATAGCAACCTTGAGTGCTATTTTTGACAGGCTAGAGGAATACAAGGTCTATTTAAATCCAAAGAAATGCATCTTTGGCATACAATTAGGGAAACTATTGGGATACATTATGACAATGAGGGGTATTGAAATAGATCCCGCCAAGGTAAAATCAATCCTTGAGATGGAGGCACCCAAAACATTGAAATAGTTGAGAGGCCTCCAAGGTAGGCTTCAATCCATCCGCAGATTCATAGCACAACTGGGAGATAAGAAAATCCCTTATTCTCACCTACTCCACAAGTGGGTAGCATACAAGTGGGATGACAAGTGTGATGAAGCCTTCACCAAAATTAAAGAATATCTACTCACACCTCTGGTCCCCATGCCACTAATCCCAAGAAGGCCACTAATCCTCTATGTATCAACAACTGTAGCAACCCTCAATGCTCTCCTAGCTCAGTGCAATGAAAATGGGACAGACAGAGCCATCTACTACATCATTCAGACCATGGTAGGGCATGAGTTGAACTATTCATTCATCGAAAAAACTTTTCTAGCAGTAGTATTTTCTTCACAAAAATTTAGACACAACATGTTGGCACACAAAATCAAACTCATCATTAAGATTGACCCCCTCAAGTACTTATTATCAAAAGAAATTCTCACAAAAAGGATGGCCAAGTGGGTCATGATTCTATCTAAATACGACATCAAGTACATAGAACAAAACTCAATCAAAGGCCAAGTAATCACAAATCAGCTTGTAGAAGCACCATGTATTCAGAGAATCCACTCATATCAAAATTTCCAGATGAATCCATCTTCAATATCAACATAGCAGACCACTGGAAACTCTATTTTGATGGCTCCTACATGTAGCATGGATTAGGAACTAGGGTCTTTTCCATCACTCCAAAGGGAGACTCCATACCAAGGTCCTACAAATTGGCATTTCCCTACACAAACAATAAAGCAAAATATGAGGCTCTAACCATAGGACTCAGAATAATAGTGCAGTGGCATATCATGGCTCTCAAGGTATATGGCATTCATAGCTAATAATCAATCAAGTGAATGATGAATACCAGACTAAGGATGACAAACTAACCCCATACAAGAAAATGGTGGAGAGTCTTAAGGAATCCTTCATCGAGATCACATTCGAGCAGATACCTAGAGCAAACAACAAAGCAACAGATGCCATGGTGAAAATTGGATCCCTACTGGACATCCCTCGCAACATCTCGACACATGAATTCCTAGTAGAGTAGCTTCTTGTGCCTGCATTTGAGGTACCCGAGTCAGAATTTTTGTGTGAAATCGTTGGTCCTGGTGATCCTTGGTACCATGACATATACACTTATCTAAGAATAGGAGTCCTCCCAACTGACATAATTACAAACCTTAAGAAAACCTTTGTCAAGAAAGTATCTCAGTTTGTCATCTTAGGAAATACCCTCTACCGTAGGAACATAGAAGGAACCTTATTATGCTGCCTAAATGCTAAGGAGGCATTGACTGCTTTAACTAAGGTACATAATGGTATTTGTGGTTCACACTCAAGCGGAATGACTTGGCCAAGAAATTGCTGAGGATAGGGTATTATTGGCCTACTATGGAAAGAGAAGCACATGACTACATCAAAAGATTTCTACAGTGTCAGCAACATGGGGACCTCATCCATGCTCCAGCTCAAGAGCTCCATCCTACCATCACACCATGGCCCTTTTTCTAGTGCAGGCTCAATCTTGTGGGAAAAATCACCCCCACCTCATCCAGTGGCCACAAGTTTATCATTATCGACACTGAGTGCTTCACCAAGTGGGTGGAAGCCATCCCCATGACATACATCACTAGCAAGCAAATATCTATGTTCATCCCAAACTACTAAATATGCTAATACGGTGTTCTCCAAGATATTATATTTGATTATGGGACACCTTTCAAGAATCAAGATGTTCGTGACCTTTGTGACAAATTCAAAATCCAACATCACTTTTCCACTCTATATTATCCCCAAGGCAATGTCCAAGCAGAAGCCACAAATAAAACCATTCTAAAAATCCTCAAAAAGATAGTCAATGGCACAGATCATGACTGGCATCTATAGCTAAATCTCACCCTTTGGGCCTATCGAACTAGCATCCACACACCCATAGGTACCACCCCATTCTCCCTGGTCTATGGATCAAAATCCATATTACCCATTGAGATCAAACTTCAATCACTAAGTATATCACTAAAAAACCTCATCACGGATGAAGAATATCGAGTATAAAGATTGAATGAGTTGGACTTGCTGGATGAGTGGTGTATGGATGCCTTAAATCATTTGCAAGTCTATCAAAACTGACTCAAGAGGAGCTATAACAAGAAGATCAAGAGCTAGACATTCCAAGTTGGAGAGTTAGTGCTAAAGGAGAATCAGAAGAACATCCCAAATCCAAACAAAAAACAAAAAATTTGAACCCAACTGGTTGGGT
Organism: Sequoia sempervirens; assembly: GCA_007258455.2. Taxonomy (NCBI): domain Eukaryota; kingdom Viridiplantae; phylum Streptophyta; class Pinopsida; order Cupressales; family Cupressaceae; genus Sequoia; species Sequoia sempervirens. Next base: position 3,286 of record VDFB02333835.1, on the reverse strand, counting down.
CCATCCATCATCAGAATGAGCTATAAGTCAGGGGCATATCATCTATCAACACCCGAAGGGGAGCCTCTAAAGAATCCCATGAACAACTCCCATCTCAAAAAAAATTATGCCTAAATCTTTCAAGGTATAGAACGAAAAATACAAAAAAATCAAAAAATGTCCTGAAAAAATGGTCACCTTGATGAAAACCTAGAAAACAGGCATCTTGGTGACAACAAAAAAATACAAAAATTCAAAAAAAATCAGAAAAAGGATTAAAAATAGTAAAGAGAAAAATCATCCTCTAGTGAAAACCACTTTGGTGGCGCTTTGGGCAAGTACCTTGGTGAAAACCTAGCAAATAGGTGCCTTGTGTAAATAAGCACTTTCCATCCACTAGGATCTTTGCAACTCATTCTACATGCTCCCATCATCTATTGCATTCCATATCACCATCCATCATCCATTCGACATCTACACCATAGCTTGGTCTTGTGTTCGTGTCATGATCCCTCCTAGTACTACTCGATCCATTCTCAAGGTCAGTTTGTCTTACCTCTATCATAGTAGTCTATTTCATCATGTTGGGGGCATGTCCTCGTTGGATCGGATTCATGTATATTCTTGAAGTCCCTAAATCAAAAATCAAAAAACATCATAAAATCAAAAAAATCCAAAAACATCAAAAAATAAAAAAATCCAAAAGCATCAAAAAATCATATCAGAAATCCCAAAACATATAAAAATCCATAAACAAGTCAAAAATTCATTCAAAAAATCAAAAAATGAGTCGTCTTGTCGAACTACGTCATCTCTAAGCTTTGAACGTAAGCAAGGTTGATCTTTGATCATCCCTCGAGACACTTAGGTCAATCCTTTAGGAGTCTATTATAATAAACTGGCAGTCCATATGTTCATATCTCATCAATAATTGAGTCTTGTATCAATCAAAATACATGGTCTCTATGTGTATAATGTAGGCAAGGCTAATTTGTTGATCAGCCCTTGAGGCCCCTAAGATAGGTCTTTAGGTTAGTCTCTTGGTCAAAATTTTAGAAAACCCCAAAAAAATTGAAAATTCAAAAAATCAAAACATTTGTAAAATCTCAAAAACACCAAAACAGCCTCAAAACATTGCAAAAACATCCAAATATTTGAAAAAATCCATCTCTCTCATCTCTCTTTCACTCAAAATAAACATTCACTCATAATAAATTAATCATCATCCTCAACCTTTGGTAAAACAATTGGAAACAATTCTAGCAGGTCAAAAAAAGTGAAAACTCAAATGTCAAAGTCTCAAATATACAATAATCATCTGATATCATCATGTCTTAGGATGCATCCTTCCTACAATGGACATCAACATCAGGCATCACCGTAGTTTTAGTATTGGCTAGCAGTATTGAAAAACATTAACTTGTTTATTTGCTTTATCTTTATCTATTTCAATTTATCTCACTACGCTCATTCCAAGGACCGCTCGATGATATCCAAATGAAGGGATTTAGAGAGATAGGAATGGGGTAATGATCATTATCTTTTCATCTATTGTGTTTTTTGGATATTCTTGTAATATAACTTGGCTATGCGTGCTTTTCTTGGTTTGTAGGGAGGATTTTTTAGATATTTTTTTGACCACATAGGAAGGCTTTCTTTTCTATGTTTTGGTCTGAGATGTTTGGAATATCTAAACTACATTCTAAATAAAGTTCTATATGCCAGGTGTGAACAAGAGTACTCCTATCTAATTTTCGAGTCAAATTCCATCACACTAGGTACAATTCCATCCTAGTTCTTTATATCTTGATGCATCATACCTATGTGTGCAATCAAACATAAGGTAATTATCCCTTTGAAAATCCTAACTCCTCGGTATGCATCATCATCTCTCATCATTATCTCATGTCTTGTTGGAATCTCTTGCTTTCTTCTATCCTCTTTCGTACTAACATGGTACCATGATAGTTAATCACAAATCATTATCATTATTGTATTCATCCTACATCCAAAAAACCATTATCATATTGCATACTGCATATCATATCACATAGAAAACATTAATCATTACACATGCATCTCATTTCCATCCATGTATAATATATATTGGTTATTCTAAGCATCTCATAAATCATACATATGCATCCATTATATATACACACAAGCAATCATCACATAACATTATAAATATCATACACCATTACCCTAACATTTGCATCATCATAACATTGCATAATCATCCCATATCACATATAAGCATCCATTACACCATCATACATCATATATCAAAAGCATCCATTTGCATATCATAAACATCATATCATAGCACATACATATATCCTTTTATAAAACATCATTTCAACATATCATATCATGATGTCATCATCATAACATCATAAGTGCATATCATACATGAGAAAATTACACACATATTATCATCCATCATTGCATAAAAATATAGATTTGTTAGTCTAAGAATTTGCATACCATAACATCATGAAAAGTGAATAAGAAAAGCTACAAAAAAAGAAATGCATCCATACATCATTCAACATATCATATCATCATCATAATGCACACCACCATATAATGCATCAAAAGAGAAAAATATTGCATTTGCATCATCACATAAACATAATGCACATTGCATAATCATTGCATCACATCATAAAGTCACACATCACATAGCATCGTCATCATCATAAGCATCATATAAGTATCATCATCATAACATAGAACATCATTACATCACATATAGAAATAAGATCCATGGGTATGTGTAGGATCATCATGGAAAAAATAGGCCCTTAAGTGGCAAAAAAATCAAAAAAATTAGAGTTAGGAAACTTGACGTAAAATTTGAATAAATTATCTATATTATTTCAAAAATATGTAAGAATAGAATCTGTAGCAAATTTAATGTAGTTTCTAAACTACTAGGTTTGTTTAAAACAAAAAGAAATCTATTTGGTGAAAATTTGAAATTTCAATGCAGTGGTACTTAAATTTCAGGGAAAAAATAAGAAGTAGGTGTCTTTCTGACCACCCTAACCACAATAAAATGATAATATTTTTTTATAAGATTTTAGATGTAAGTAGAGGATTCATGCCCCAATGTGATGCAAATTTTTTTGTAATTTTTTTCCAAGTAAATAATTAATTATGCTTTTTTATTACAACTTTTAAAAAAATATAAAAACTTGTATGTCTGACCACCTTAACTTGGTCAAAACTTCATGAAATTCAATTTTTCCTTTTCTTAATCATATAGAATGTGATGCATGTTTTGGATTCAAAAAATGTGATA